>NQII01000436.1:362662-389137 GCA_002778355.1 Clitarchus hookeri
ATATATATAACGGAGTGTATATTGAACTAAATAATCATAAAATACGTACATTTAATGGCTTATTTTGTGTTGAATTTTTCATTTTTTATTTGTTTTGAGTGGGCAAATTTTTCCTTATTTAGATTACCGGAATGAGAAGAGAAATACTGTTGCAAATTATCCCCCAAAAAGAGGCAGAATAAAGTTACTGAATTTAACCTTAATCTACACAGCATCAAATTTATAAACTTTCTACACACTTGTGTGAATGGGGGACAAGTTTGTATGAATTTAATATCTATGGGTTTATAGCAAGGGGTTAGTGATTATTATATGTTGATTCCTCTAGAAGTTTGAGTTAAATGTTGTTCGATAACAAAATCATTTCGCAATTTTCCTTCTTGTCAATTTGAGATGATATAGCAAGCATTTTCCCTCAGAAGTCTGAGTATTTCTCACCTCGAGAACATACGAAGTTTGAACAAGTAGGGGGCCACGGTGGTGTAGTTGTCAGATTACTCGCCTCCCACCCAGGCGAACCTGGTTCGATTCCCGTCGTGGTCACCCACGGGTTTTCGCATGTGGGAATCGTGCCGGGCGATGCCGCTTGTCGGCGGGTTTTCTCGGGGATCTCCACTTTCCTCCCGCCTTAGCATTCCGGCGCCACTCCATACTCACCTAATTTTACCCACACCAGGCTCTCAAAAGATCGATATGTTAAAAGCCGCCCAAATCTCTCCACCCACTTGGATAGAGCACTCGTCGTTCTAAATTGCATATGAAACTTCAAGAGAAGCTGTACATGATTATTGTATGACATTTTCTAACATGTTAATCACGAGAGCTTGTTTGTGTCTAGAAACGCAACGTCACGATCTGACAAGAGTCGACACACTGCCAGCTGCGTTGAGCGTGACAACGTTGCCACCTGCGCCGCCAGGGCTCATAGCGTGGACACAAGACAAGTTTGCCCGAGATCGCAGAGCGAATGCTACAAGGAGTTGGCGTGCAAAACTGGCGGTGAGAGCCAAATAAATGGTTCAAACGACGGATGTCTTGTGAAGTAAGAAAAGACGAAAACATCATTTGTTATAGGGCCCACCTACCTCGGTAGTAAATGGCGGTCGTGTATTTAAAAGAAACTGTTATTTAATTATTCTGAATCGTACATTTGAGTGATTACACGCGTGAAGAATCTTTAAAGAATCGTTTCATTCTCAGTTACGAATTTACGATTGTTATTTCTATTACCTGAAAAAAATTTTAAAATCTTAATATTTTGGTTTTCAGAATGACACGCAAGTACGGAAATTCCGGGTCGTAATAATGTAAAAGTTGTAATGGTGCAAGGTGCACTTTTTTTTTCTCATTTTGCTTAAGTCGAACCATGGGAATTTAGGCGTGCTTGGTTGAGGTTACCTGTTTGACAATTGAACGATTTCTTTATATATCACAACATATGAGTGTACCGCGTAGCAAAACGACGAAGCATTTAGGCTTCTAACTTTGCAGGTATATTTATCAATACCTTACTTGATAATAACTAATAACTAGGGGCAGTGATATTTCGTGAAAATATTTCGAGACAAGATACGGTCCAAAGCACTGTACGGTCGTTCAGCTTCTTTGATTGGCTAAAAAATGTTCTGGCCCGTGTTAACCGTTCGCGCACGAATCACGAAGGTTCAGTGTCGGAGTTACTTAGTCCCTGAGTGGCTTGGTCAAAGACGGACACGGCACCAGCAGCCAATGGAGGCGTAACAACAGCTGAGGTGTGTATATAGTATTGATGTCTACTGTGTGTCGGCAAAATATTATCTTCAGACCTAGGCATATGTGCTTCTAATGGCTGCTCTCTGCCTACCAAGTTTAGCTAAAAGCGGTTAAACTGTTTAACAGTTATCACAAAGCCATGTAAATGGTTTATATAACTGCCACACTGTAAATAAGGCCAGACACATTTAAAAACATGTCCTAATGTAGCACTACGCATGTGAAAAGTTCGGTGGGAATCGGTTGGTTGGTCCCGGAGATATGACATAAAAGCTCCAGTTTCTCATGAGGTGCTATTTTCATTACTACATTAGCACATTCTTTGTTCGTCATAGATACTGTTACACATTAAAAACGGTTGAAATTTTTTGAAAAATATTTACATTGCTGCTATTGTTAAAATATGTAACTAACTACATCCTTAGGTAAAATAAATTTTGATGGACTACAAAAGCATAACTCGTAGCCTGAATTAGGTGGGTGTCAGCTAATTTTCCCCCGCGATAGGACACAGAAGCTTAATATTTCATGTAGTGCTTCCTTCCAAAATGGCTGACAAACGAATTTATGTATTAGCTTATTTGATGCTTGCATCGATACTGCCACCATACAAAGTTAATTTGGAATTAGTTATACGGTTTCGTAGATATAGCATTGTGGTGTATAATATTTAAGGGGCCGTCATTTTGAAAACAATAGTCTGACCCACTAAAACACGTCAGTTTACATGGCGTACTGTAATATTACTTGACCGTTAAATTTAGTTCTTACAGGTTGATTGCTTTCCGAGATATTACAAAAACTTTATTTTTCCCGTGGGAGCGTAGCAAATTTGGTTTAAATCGGTTAGATGGTTCTAAATATGTTATGTAAAATCTTTATTTATAAATTTTTTTTATTATTTTCCAAAATGGTTTTTAAATTAAATGCACCGTCAATGTACCAAATTTGGTATAAATCGGTTAAATATTTCTCGAGATATAATGAAAAAGTTAATTTTTTTTTTTTCAACTTTCGCTATCTTCCAAAATTGTAACTAAATTCAATGTGTACACCATGCACTGTCACTGTAGATACCAAATTTATTTCAAGTCTGCTAAATATTTCAAGATATAGAATGGAAAAGATTTATTTCTTTCAATTCGTACTATCTTCTAAATTGGCAGACCAATAAGATTATCGCCTTCTAATTTCAATGCGTATGCAATGCGTCATCAAAGAAGCAAATTTGGTCGGAATCAAGAACTCGACGTAGTCAAAAATTCTTAAAGTCCGATTTCATCATTAAATACAACGTGTGAACGTAGTTTGGGGAAATTCGGTTATCGGGTTTAAAAGTTTTAAGAGGGGAGGGGGTGTTACATTCCAGACAGATATTCGGGCGATTCCTTAAGTCTATCTTTCCTTCGGAAAGTAGGCTAAGAAATGGGGGAATCGTGTTTGGTACACCACACACTTGTGTGGTGTTAGGGAATGCTGTATTAACGTCAAACTAAAGCAAGAAGCTGTGTTTTATTGGAGTAATATTATCAGAGGTAGGTAGTGCCGAGTGCTGGTGGTGGCAATGCTGTCTTAGGCAGAACTTCACTCTAAAATCGAACGTGAACAATTTGGTGGGAATTGGTTGATTGGTCCTGGTGATACGGCATAAACCCTCCAGTTTTTCTTTTTCCACGAGACAATTTTCATAAATGGAAAAAAATATGCAAAAATATCTTTGCATTTCAAATTTTTTTTCTTCAAACATATGGCTTTCTATTTGGTGATTACATATGTGTCACGTGGTAGCCCATCGGATTTTTTTACTTTGTACATTTTTTCTACTGTACAAATTAGCCAGTATTTGTTATTACGGCTGCGAAAAAAAAAAAATTTATAAAGTGTAAAAAAAAAATTTATTCGAGTAAAATATTATCACATAATAAGCGTATGAGATGACGTTATGAGAAGTGAAGAGATTTGGTCTACTAAATGAGTATGTATGAGTAGGGCCAATGACTTTTCGCGTAAAAATCGGAGCACACAGTAGACTTCAATACTATATACACACCTCAGCTGTTGTTATACCTCCATTGGCTGCTGGCGCCGTGTCCGTCTTTGACCAAGCCACTCAGGACTAAGTAACTCCGACTCCGAAACTTCGTGATTCGTGCGCAAACGATTAACACGGGGCCAGAACATTTTTTACCCAATCGAAGAAGTTAGACGACCCTACAGTGCTTTGGACTGTATCTTGTCTCGAAATATCACTGGCTCTAGTTATGAGTGTCGTAGAGTAGGGACAGTCAGGCGGCTGTTAACAACGACGTCTTGACTGCCGGTGAGGGTGAAGCTATGTGAGTATGACGCAGTGCCGGAATGCGAGGGCCGGGGAGACTGGAGATCCCCGATAAAAACCCCGCCGACAAGCGACATCACCCGGCACAATTCCCACTTGCAAAAATCCGGGAGTGACCCCCGCCGGAAATCGAGCCCAGTTCGCCTTGACGGGAGGCGAGCTTTATAGACGCTAAGCTGACCTCAGCCCCAACTCCNCGGACACGGCACCAGCAGCCAATGGAGGCGTAACAACAGCTGAGGTGTGTATATAGTATTGAAGTCTACTGTGTGTCGGCAAAATATTATCTTCAGACCTAGGCATATGTGCTTCTAATGGCTGCTCTCTCCCTACCAAGTTTAGCTAAAAGCGGTTAAACTGTTTAACAGTTATCACAAAGCCATGTAAATGGTTTATATAACTGCCACACTGTAAATAAGGCCAGACACATTTAAAAACATGTCCTAATGTAGCACTACTCATGTGAAAAGTCCGATGGGAATCGGTTGGTTGGTTCCGGAGATATATTACATAAAAGCTCCAGTTTCTCATGAGGTGCTATTTTCATTACTACATTAGCACATTCTTTGTTTGTCATAGATACTGTTACACATTAAAAACGGTTGAAATTTTTTGAAAAATATTTACATTGCTGCTATTGTTAAAATATGTAACTAACTACATCCTTAGATCATATCAATTTTGATGGCCTACAAAAGCATATTTCGTAGCCTGAATTAGGTGGGTATCAGATAATTTTCCCCCGCGATAGGACACAGAAGCTTAATCTTTAATGTAGTGCTTCCTTCCAAAATGACTGACAAACGAATTTATGTATTAGCTTATTTGATGCTTGCATCGATACTGCCACCATACAAAGTTAATTTGGAATTAGTTATACGGTTTCGTAGATATAGCATTGTGGTGTATAATATTTAAGGGGCCGTCATTTTGAAAACAATAGTCTGACCCACTAAAACACGTCAGTTTACATGGCGTACTGTAATATTACTTGACCGTTAAATTTAGTTCTTACAGGTTGATTGCTTTCCGAGATATTACAAAAACTTTATTTTTCCCGTGGGAGAGTAGCAAATTTGGTTTAAATCGGTTAGATGGTTCTAAATATGTTATGTAAAATCTTTATTTATAAATTTTTTTTATTATTTTCCAAAATGGTTTTTAAATTAAATGCACCGTCAATGTACCAAATTTGGTATAAATAGGTTAAATATTTCTCGAGATATAATGAAAAAGTTAATTTTTTTTTTTTCAACTTTCGCTATCTTCCAAAATTGTAACTAAATTCAATGCGTACACCATGCACTGTCACTGTAGATACCAAATTTATTTCAAGTCTGCTAAATATTTCAAGATATAGAATGGAAAAGATTTATTTCTTTCAATTCGTACTATCTTCTAAATTGGCAGACCAATAAGATTATCGCCTTCTAATTTCAATGCGTATGCAATGCGTCATCAAAGAAGCAAATTTGGTCGGAATAAAGAACTCGACGTAGTCAAAAATTCTTAAAGTCCGATTTCATCATTAAATACAACGTGTGAACGTAGTTTGGGGAAATTCGGTTATCGGGTTTAAAAGTTTTAAGAGGGGAGGGGGTGTTACATTCCAGACAGATATTCGGGCGATTCCTTAAGTCTATCTTTCCTTCGGAAAGTAGGCTAAGAAATGGGGGAATCGTGTTTGGTACACCACACACTTGTGTGGTGTTTAGGAAAGCTGTATTAACGTCAAACTAAAGCAAGAAGCTGTGTTTTATTGGAGTAATAGTATCAGAGGTAGGTAGTGCCGAGTGCTGGTGGTGGCAATGCTGTCTTAGGCAGAACTTCACTCTAAAATCGAACGTGAACAATTTGGTGGGAATTGGTTGATTGGTCCTGGTGATACGGCATAAACCCTCCAGTTTTTTTTTCCACGAGACAATTTTTATAAATGGAAAAAAATATGCAAAAATATCTTTGCATTTCAAATTTTTTTTCTTCAAACATATGGCTTTCTATTTGGTGATTACATATGTGTCACGTGGTAGCCCATCGGATTTGTTTACTTTGTACATTTTTTCTACTGTACAAATTAGTCAGTATTTGTTATTACGGCTGCGAAAAAAAAAATTTATAAAGTGTAAAAAAAAATTTATTCGAGTAAAATATTATCACATAATAAGCGTATGAGATGACGTTATGAGAAGTGAAGAGATTTNAAAAAAAAATTTATTCGAGTAAAATATTATCACATAATAAGCGTATGAGATGACGTTATGAGAAGTGAAGAGATTTGGTCTACTAAATGAGTATGTATGAGTAGGGCCAATGACTTTTCGCGTAAAAATCGGAGCACACAGTAGACTTCAATACTATATACACACCTCAGCTGTTNCTGGTCGGCGTGTTTTCTCGGAGATCTCCCGTTTCCCCTGTCCCTGATTTCCAGCGCTGCTCCATGCCAACCTCGCTTCACCCTCATTGGCTCTCAAGACCTCGATGTTAAGAGCCGCCCAAATCTACCCACTCCACTCCGCGAGCACGTAGTTCGAAGCCCGCGCTATTCAGGTGACCGCAGCAAGTCCAGTATTCTCGCGCATGACCGTGAACAACAAAAATTATAAATGTTAATCCGGTTAAATTTTAAGAGAAATATATTTCATTAGCACGTGTAGAAGAACACTCGTCGTTGAATAGTAATATATAGTAATAATTTGAGAAAAAACTTGGCTCATTACTGCAGATATACTCCTTTGCATGCGCTCATCAGTGTTAACAGCGAAAAAGGTAAAGAAGTTCATCATATTAACTTTTTTTTGTAAAAATAAACTTTTAAATAGTTGGTTGGATGAAGTTTTATTTGCATTGTAATTATCATTATAAGTTATCATTGCCTTTACTTTCGTATATTTTAACGGCCACACTGAGTTGCATGCTCTCAGTAAAGTCTGTAACGACGGAAGGTGAACAGTTCCGTGACTTAAGTGTTTGGTAAACGTTGTAAATAGTGAAATTTTATTTTTTTTATCTCTGTTTGTGTTTTTTAATGGACACAAATGTAAGAAATGGTAAAATACACTATGTGCATACAAATATGTAATGAGCAGGGGTTTGTAAAGTGCTAAGTTTACCCTGAACTGCTAATATGTGCATACATTTAATTCATATATTACGTATGTACGCATATTCACAGATATACACAAACGTAAATATATGCGTCCGTTCATACATGCTCACGTACTCGAATATGTGCCATGCATGTTTCTGAGAAGTATTCGCAACAGCACTGGGTCTTTGCCAGTCATTGCCAGTCTTTGCCAGTCATTGCCACTCGTAGCAAGTCTCTCACCCTAGCGCTGTTTGAAACAGCGCACGCACACGCGCACTCTAGGAGGCACACGGCAGGCGCTGACCCCCGCCGTCCACACTCCCCCCCTCGTCAACATGGCGGCGTGACCTTTACGGAGGTGACTCGTGCCTGCACGTATGTGTCACGTGACGCCGCACCGCTGATAGGGAATGCCAACCTCGCGCGTTTCTCCTGGACTTCCGCCTCGTTTCCCCCCTCTCATCAGGTTCACCTTTGTCCCCGCGGGGCGCGCGGGCGAACGAGCACGTCAACGTCGCCTTAAACAGACGGACAAACAAGCAGGAGCTTTTCGCGCGTCACGCCGCCGGCTCGTGGACGAGAACCGCCCAACTACCTCTACTAACATGCTTGCCGCCTCGCCCGGCCACACGTGCACGCACAGTGGTCGATTCGCGGCATGGTAAAGGATGTCCGCTATAAGCTGATCACTTTTGAAGGACCTGCTTAGGATATACTTGTATTTTCACGTTGTGCATCCTTCCACTATTTGTAAAATTAACATTGCCATGGGCCTAATCATTTTATTCATACGTCGACCAAGTGAGACTGAAAAATTATTAGAAAAATATTTATATTACAAATTCGCTAGTTCTTACACTTACATGCATTAAAAAAGACAGAAAGAAGAAAGATAGTTTTAGATTTTATAAATATGTACTAAAAGCATTTAATTTAACGTTAAAACGTGGAACTACTTTCTCAACATCGTTACCAACTTTAATGGGCGCAAGAAAGTCAGTTTAGCCGTTTATATGCATGTAGGGGCAATGACATTTCTCAAAACTTAATTTAAAATGTGCTCAAATAATATCACAGAACACTTATGGATATAGAGGCAAAAACAACCGCTGATACCCTGAACTAAAGCCGCAAACACCAGCAAAATGGCGTCACCAGTCAGTAAAATGTTGGCGCGCCGTTCGCCAATCAGCGCCTTGTAACTTACTCGCCATAGTAGTCAGCCCAGCCAACAGGGAACATTTTGCAGCGTGCAGTAGTCAGACAGACCCAAGGCCCATTCCCAGAGTCCCATGCAGACAATCAGAGAGCGGGTACTCCCACATCAAAGGAACCGCCGTGTCATTTCGATTCTGCGTACTTATCTACTCTGTGACGGTACTAAGGTATAGGGTTCACGGCACTAAAGCAAGCCCTGCCTAGTTCACGTTTAAAAGAACACTTTTGACAGCCGTACTCAAGGGCATTGGACCCCCGAAAAATGAATAACATTATATTTGTAGTAGACATTGTTTAACTCGTACGAGGGGCCGCGGGGGCTGAGCTGTTAGCCTGCTCGCCTCCCACCAAGGCAAATCGGGTTCAATCCCTGGCCGGGTCACTCCCGGATTTCCACATGCGGGAATCGTGCCAAACGATGCCACTGGTCGGGCGGGTTTTCTCGGGGATCTCTCGTTTCTCCCACCCCTTCAATCCGGGGTTGCTCCGTACTCTCAAGACCTCGATGTTAAGGGCCGCCCAAATATTTTCGCTCACTCACGACAACTGGCTGTGACGTAAACCGAGTTGGATAGTTTCGGACTCCTGTGCCGAAACATACTAAACTCCACTACTTCTGTGACCTGCAATTGTAATTTCAGCCCGTTTTGTACCTCCTCGGACCTAGACTCCGTTCCGGACATTAGCCGCACTTTTCCGAGACGCTGCTTGTCCGTTCTCTAACCTCAACTGGACTTTGCTTGTGCGGCCTCAAAACTGGATCGCAGTGCAGCTGGTCCAGTTTCCAACCTGGACGACAGTGCAGCTTGTCCGGACTCGATTCCGAATTCTATGTGTTGCAACGTGTCCAAAACCAACTGCATAGGGTCTAGACGACTGGTGTTACGCGGGTCGCTACATTGCCGTGGATATACGGGACCCTGAAAAGCAGACGTTTCAAAATACGAGTTTGGACGATACCTGCTGCCGTTCTTCGTGGCCTGTTAGAAGCTTTCTCACACTCGTATAACTATTACTAGCCAGTAAATTGTGTGTGCCTATTACAAAACTAGCAGATATCAATACTGTTTCGTTATTGCTATTAACCGTTATAACAGTCTAATGCTTACTGATGAGTTTTAAATTTTTTTAAATAATAATTTTGGAGTCACAAGAGTATTTTTTGTTAAGTATTCACGTAACTGTAAACATATGCGTTGTATAGTTACTTCTCGACGTAAAGTTGTAATCCGTAGTCAATAGTGCAAAAAAGTTATGTCCGACGGAGTTTTGAACTCGCACACAAAATTCGACACTCACGTTGCATAACCGTAACTTTATCACTACACCACCGATTCAGACACGAACTGTAAAGTGAGGACTTTTGAGGCCCTAGTTACCTTTTTATTTCAGACATTTTTATCCTTTAACGATATGTTTAAATAAATATTGTCATGCAAGTAATAAACGCAGAGTGTAGATTTCACCGCTCTCGGAATTTAACGTCTGTGGCAAAAGTAAAATATATTTATTTTCTATTATTCCAAGTGAGAGCGCTTTCCAAAGTGCTCACTTTGCCGTGAATAGCCTACACATACTTAAATATGTTTGGTATTTAAGTATTTGAAGAAAAGTTCGTATTTATTTTTTATTACCTAGGTAATGTTTTAAATCCTTGTTAGGCTTTCCAACAGTAATTAAAAACTTTCGTTGTCGATTATTATTTTATTTTTTATTTTTAATCTATAACAATAAGTTTTAATTTCATAGACGTATAATCAAGATGGAGGTATCGCTTTTCGTTTCTTAATCTAGTCGTTTTATGTAGGGGCCGCGGTGGCTAAGTGGTTAGCCTGCTCACTTCCCACCAAGACGAACCGGGTTCAATCCCCAGCCGGGTCACTCCCGGATATTCGCATGTGGGAATCGTGCCTGACGATGCCGCTGGTCTGCGTGTTTTCTCGGGGATCTCCCGTTTCCCCCGCCCTTTCATACTAGTTTACGTGGCCTACCATGGTACTACTTATTTTGCCAGATATGTTATGAATCGGTTAATGTATTCCCGCGGTGGTGTAGTGGTCAGACTACTCGCCTCTGACTTACGCGAACTGGGTTCGATTCCTGGCGGAGTCGCTCCACATAATCTTAGCATATGGCTGGCATTATTTCATGAAAATATTGGGAACTGCAGTCCTCGCTTTGAAATAAATTTCATGACGTGGAGGCATTATTGGTTTTCAGCGACCGTTTATTAATCAGCATGTCGCCTTGTGTTAGTTCCTTTAAATATTTAAATGTATGTTCGATTAATTTAATATCGGATGATAAACTAGTCGATTTTAATTTCCGCGAAACAAATTAAAAGCATTACGGGAATTCTAGGAATATATGTCATGTCATGTGTGACAAACAAACTTAATAATAGTACATAAAGAAGACATTTGCCCTAAAAGAAAAATTATTCTAAATCACCAGAATTATAACAGCATGCATAAACTGTACACTCAAAAATTAAAATATGTTAATTTCACTTATCGCTTGCGAACCAAGTGTCGTAAATAAAATAAAATGTTTCATTGTATTTCTATGACTTAAAGAAATACTTCAGCTGGAATAGAGCTTTGAGTGTAAATAAATTCTGGAAATAAGTTTGGCAAAATATTTCAACTTACAATCATTTTTATAACGCTGAAAATGTTACTAACATTTTACTTTCACTGGTATGCTACCAAACCATACAGAACAAATCCTTAAAGAAGTGAAATGTAACTCAAACGTTTCCCACCATTTTCAGGAAATTCCCACACAAGTTCATTAAAGAAGACGTGTAATTGCTTAGGTGGATAACATCTATTACGCACGAAGGGTAGCTGTATTCTAAAAAAGGTTTACATTGTAACGTGACGTAACCAACACTGGAACACTGCAATGCACAACAGACAACAATCGTGTGAGGATGTGTTACAACGATTTAAAGCAGAATAATGATACCCCGAGAGAGAAAGAGGTTCGGCATACCTCTGTGTGTGTGAGGGTGACGTTGCGACAGCTGTAATAAGTGTAACGAATTTTCCGGGTAGAGTGCCAACCGTAGCTGCGCAGTCACGTTCGTCCAAACTGAGTACTAGATTAGTGTGCTTATTGAAAACCAGTATTATTGCCCCTTTAACTCCTTGGTATAGTCTATTCATGGTTTATTCACACTTTTTGTATCAAACCTTTGGAAAATCAACCCATGTGTTACGTGTTTAGTTATTTTCTAAATACATAATGTAGCACGAGCGTTTTATACCTCAGCTAATATAAAATATTCTTATTTTTAGTCTAATTCAAGTTTTATCTATATTTTATTCATAAATAATAATATTTCATTTATAATAAATATGAATAAAAAAAGTGAGAAAACATGTGTGTTGGTAGCGCCTGGTAAGAAATAGTTCTCATTCAAAATATTATTACATTGAGAGCGCACGAATGCGGTGTAATTTACACTTGGTTAAGCTTCGTTTCCATGAGGCGGAAAAATATCCAGAAAGTAGAACTTTAGCAGGGCTTNAATGGGGTGCGTTGTCCCTTTGGTGTAATTTACACTTGGTTAAGCTTCGTTTCCATGAGGCGGAAAAATATCCAGAAAGTAGAACTTTAGCAGGGCTTCAGAAAAGTTGGAAGTAATTATGAATGGACTATAACTCAAAATCGGAGTGAAAACTGGAAACAAATCCTCTCTAGTGACGCTTGAAGGGTGTCTAACGAGTTTATTTTGCCCGGCCCCGTCCAGTCTGTAAATAGGAATACCCACACACATGGTCTTACCAACCTGACGTAACGTCTACCATTTGTACATCCAGCAACACTGCAGTCTGGCAGCAAAAAAACTTGTGGGCAGAACAAATACGTACACAAACAGGAACCCCGGGAGAAAAACATGCTACTATTATGAAATGACAACAACGGGCGACTGTGTTTAAAAATAAATATCTGGAGATGTAATTGTGCTCAGAATAACTTGACTTTTCTCACAGAAATGAAGTACTTCATCCAGATGGCACTAAAAATTAGCAGAATATCTGTTGCTCCGAAAATATTTACAACCTAACTGAAATATTCTGCTTTTGGTAGTGGCATTTGAAACACTAGTGCCCTCGTGATAGTTAACAATTAAAATACTTGAATTGTTAAAAAAATCACGCCAAAAATCTTTAATGTTCCGTACAAAAATATTTACTTTAAACAAAACGTTTGCAATTAGCTAGCGGCAGAGCAAGGATTCAGTTCAGGCTTGCCGTAGTAAATGTCGGATGAAGTCGTGAACTTAATAAAAAAAAACTTGGTGGCGTGAGAAATGTTCTAGAAGGTCGTATTAACGGTGTTAGGTGATCACTTTATTTGTAATTTCTAAGCTGAAATTAGTAGTCAGAATTTTGAAGACCTCGAAGTTCCTGATGATCAGGTACGCCAACGGGGCATCTCTCCAGGTGCACAGCAGCTCTGGACGACGTCTTCCCTATATGCAGGGGCAGTGATATTTCGCGAAAAGATTTCGAGACAAGATACAGTCCAAAGCACTGTAGGGCCGTCCAGCTTCTTTGATTGGCTAAAAAATGTTCTGGCCCGTGTTAACAGTTTGCGCACGAATCACGAAGGTTCAGTGTCGGAGTTACTTAGTCCCTGAGTGTCTTGGTCAAAGACGGACACTGCACCAGCGGCCAATGGAGGTATAACAACAGCTGAGGTGTGTATATAGTATTGAAGTATACTGTGTGCTCAGATTTTTACGTGAAAAGTCACTGGCCCTACCTATATGTAAGCACACAGCTTACGGTGCTAACTTACGGTTCAAAGGCACCTTAACGGACGTCTCACGAGTTCTAGCTAACCTCTCTGAAAGCCACGTGGAGGGAAGCTTTACAGGCCGACTTATTGCTTCAAACACCTCGCGTCTTTGTCTCTAGCAGACGGCGTGCAATTTCAGGGGCGAGAACTCGGGCTGCCCTAAGAAAAATCTAAATCTAATCTGTCGGTCCTTAATTTTATTATGCTTCACTCCACTACTTTCCCCAGTTCATTTTCTCAATCCATTTCCTTCTTTCACATATAGTAGGCTCCGTTCTCTATTTGATTCTCTTCAGTTTTGTTACCCCTAGGCTCATATCCTAGTAAACTTTCCACTTTCCTGTCATTATTGTTTTAATTTAGTTTGTTCCTTTTGGGGGTTTTGGTTATTTTCTCCCCTATGCTTTGTATTTATCCTTGTTTCTTTTTTACAGTTCGTTGGTTTGTCTTCATCTGTCCGTTGCTGTGGAAGAACGAAGCTCGTTGGCACACATTTATTCTGGGTTTTGTTTACTGTTCCTTCTTGTATTCGTACCTTTGTAAAATATGTCATTGAAATAATAAACAAACTATAAAATCAAATCTAAATCGAATACCTAGTGCACAGCCCACCCAGGCTGGCTGCCTAGCGTCGGGTAACAATATGCCCGTCTTCCTTCTCCAAATCTTAACTTAAGAACATTCGTTAAAAGCTGGCCAATCACCAGGGTTACAATANATTCGTTAAAAGCTGGCCAATCACCAGGGTTACAATACAAATTCATCTGTACTGCCATCTTAAACTGCCCCCGACGATGAACAATGCAAAGCGTCAAGTGGCCTTGTAAGCACCCGTACACAATGCAAAAACAGAAAGACGTAGACATATCCGGCCAAATAAAAATACTCCCTTAAAACTAAATAAATATTACGGTCTCTGTTTCAAAACAAATAAATGAATCTCTCNCGGCCAAATAAAAATACTCCCTTAAAACTAAATAAATATTACGGTCTCTGTTTCAAAACAAATAAATGAATCTCTCCACAAACCTAAATAAATCACGTGGAAAAATAATATTGAGTCTCTTGAACATAACAAATTACGTGTTAATTACTATCCATATTTCTAGCTCAAAAAACCTGTGTTGCAACATGCAGACATTTCTCATTTTAGTTGATATATTTAAAAGCGCATTCCTCTAACGGTTTTTTTAATGGAATTTTCGTTGCGATAGGAGAAACAAAAATGTCTAGTAGGGCTATTTTGTAACAAATTACCAATTCAGTTAATTATTTATTAAAGTTCAAAGTCGGAAATTCAAGTATCACTGCATAACTAGTGTAATTAGCTTGTAATTAGGTAATTTTTTGTTTATTTTATTTTGGTGTGTTTTTGCAGTTGTAAAATTACCTATGTTATACTTTTTTTTTTTTNAGGTAATTTTTTGTTTATTTTATTTTGGTGTGTTTTTGCAGTTGTAAAATTACCTATGTTATACTTTTTTTTTTTTCGGCCCCGTCATACCAGTTTTTGCTTTACTGAAGTTAAATTCCTCGTAGAAAATGGCCACATTTATTAACTGAAATCGCAGCAGTTTACACCTGCAGCACCACAGCGCGCATAAGAACTTCATCTTCGTTAACACTTTTATAACGAAAAAAAAAAAAAAATAGATCCAGAACACGACATCCTTTCTAAAGCTCCATTAGGAAAAAAACTTTATGGTCCTGATGAGGTTCTAAAGTGACTCAAACGGACAGGATATAAATGACCACAATTTCAACTTAAACCCATATTTAGGCCACTGGAATAAATTTGCGTACTTAAAAACGGCGTGGCCTTGTAGCATTAAAATTACAAGAACATGATTAAAATCTATGGCGTTTCAAGAACTTTCCCACATCCCGTAAAAGGAAAGTTAATCCATTCACTTGTATCTCTGATGTTGTATACATTTTAACGTTCGATGCTGATAATACAGATAATTTACACGTAAATGCAAAGTACTAGATAAAAATGACTACGATTATGTAGTTTAGTGAGTAAACAGTATTATTTTTAAACGTGGCTAGGATAACGTTTGGTTTATATTGTTAAACAAATGCACAATAATTTCCTGCGAAGCCTTTTAAGGAATTATTGCTTATCAAAAAAAAAGTTCTGAAAAATTCTTTAAAAATGTTTATCTTTATGGCGTTTTCTGAGTTCTTCATATTTTGCTCTTTAATAATTTTGCATCACAAGAAATTTGTAAAATTTGGCCATTTTCACCGTGAGCATCCTATTTTTCACAGCAGTGTTCCGGAGAAGATATATTTGTCTCTCTGTTATTCTTGGCTCTGCGCAGTGTTGGCAAAATACGCCGCTAATTATTCACCAGAGGATATTCATTATTTTAATATGTCATTTTCCTGCCGAGGTTTACGATCGCTCTTGACTTAGAACATTATTATTAGACTGTGCCTACAGACCTTTAGGATTCTACCTGCAACTACATTATTTGAAAAACGCACATTCCAGACATTTAGCTTTAACTGATAAATACATTCCCAAACAGTATTTTAAAGGTTATGAAAATGGTATTCTATAATTGTGCATAATTTTCTTTCCATTCAAGGAAACCAACCATAGGTGCAAGTTAAGACTTTGCAACATAACTTATATTTATTAAGAAAGCAAACTATAAAAATACTCTAATGAGACAACACTCTTAATTGTTTGGAATGTATTTTTAACGTTATATCCTCTTCATGAGCACCCAGCTGTCACTGAACTATGAGCATCTAGGGGCAGTGATATTTCGCGAAAAGATTTCGAGACAAGATGCAGTCCAAAGCACTGTAGGGTCGTCCAGCTTCTGCGATTGGCTAAAAAAAATGTTGTGACCCGTGTTAACAGTTTGCGCACGAATCGCGAAGGTTCAGTGCCGGAGTTACTTAGTCCTGAGTGGCTTGGTTAAAGACGGATACGGCACCAGCAGCCAATGGAGGTATAACAACAGCTGAAGTGTGTATATAGTATTGAAGTTTACTGTGTGCTCCGATTTTTACGCGAAAAGTCACTGGCCCTATGAACATCCTATATTACAGCACAAAACGCACATTTTGTTGAAGACAAAAGGGCAAAGGGTTTAACATAAATGTAAATTTTTTGTGTCATATTTACATCAACACGTATAAACCTGAGCTGATACAATGTGGAAAATTGAACCTACCAACATTAGTTAAAACATTCAATCTGTAAACCATAAATTTTTTTCAGCCAAAGCAAAGTATTCTAAGAACAGCTGCAGGTTTACATATTTTCATTACTTTCAAAGCTAGGAATCCGCAATATTGTTATTCTGGTTTTGAAGAAAATTTAAACTAAACGTATGCAGTGCGTGAAATGAATTCCAAATGATCTCAGAAACCCTAGAATAAAAAACTGTAAACAACTTCATGAACAGATAGACTTTTTCACTTCTTAACAAATAGGCTTCATTAAAAATACGCTATTTTTTTGCAACTCTTTGCTGCATGTATTGTCATATAAATATATATGTTTAAAATAATCCACAAGAAGACAAAGTCCATTTATACTTATCGCTGGTAAAACTCGTTACAAAATTATTATGACATAAATTTTAGATTTTTTCTATGACCAGTACTTAAACTGATGTGCCAAATAAAACTTAAGATGTAGATGGAATTTCCATACAGTTCCCTGGATTATATTACGCGTAATGTATTTAAATCTCACATTTATTGATAAATTAAATTCATGGATATGGCCTGGTTGTGTACTGAACCATCCATTTCTATATTCATTCATTTCAGCCTCTGAAGTCAGTGTTTTTATAAGAGTTTTGTTATCATCTTTGTGCTGAAAATTGTGCAGGGAAATGTTTCATTACACTAAATTGATTGAAAGTGTATCACCAATGGCTACAAATTTCAAAATCCATCACTAAAAACTAAGCGCAAGATCTTGACATGATTGCAAATGTGTCACCACGACAGTTTACGTTGGGGGCAGATAGTTCTGCTGCATCTCTTTTAGACGTATAAGATGTTCACGGTAAAGTGAGCACTTTTCAGGACCTGGTCACTTTTTTCCTATCAGCCATTTTTTATCCTTCCTTTACTTTTTAATATAAATATTACCATTTATGTAATAAACACAAGGGAATATTTTTCACCGGACTTGAAAGTCATTGTTAGAGACCTGAAAAATTCGCGGATTCATTTCGGCAAAAGCTAGAATTCGAAACACGTGTGTTTGTAATACTTCAGCCATTGGTCCACACGGTGTTTGACACCTCCTGGAGAAGGCTGGCCCAACCGTCGCCTTCTACTGTGACANGTCCACACGGTGTTTGACACCTCCTGGAGAAGGCTGGCCCAACCGTCGCCTTCTACTGTGACAGCAGACAACCAACGTGCGGTTGATATCGGCATACTTGTACATAAGACTGGAGAGTCTAGCCTGCAGGTCATTGAACTCGCGAGTTTTTCTGGTCTCTAGTTATTATATAAGGCTACAATGAAATATACATATATTGACTATTATTCCAAATGAGAGAGCTTCGCAAAGTGCTCACTTTACCGTGAACAGCCTATACCGTGAACTCAATGAAGGTGGCCGAAGACACTGCAAGAGTCGCAACGTGGTCGATAGCTGTCTATAACTTCGCACTTGTAGGACGGTCACAGCTGCGTTGACATTAGACTGTGCAACGCAGGATTCTCGAAGACGCAAATCGGGCGTGTCGAAAAGGCCGTTTCACACGATCAAATTTTCCTTCGAATTATACCTTCAATATTTGTTGAATTCAATTCATTGAAGGCTATATGACGTCATAGAAACATCATAATCACGACCAATTTCTGTTTCAATTTCTTGAATAACTAATTTTCCTTCAAGATTTCCGTTTATAACATGTTCTATATTTTCTTGAATCCAAAATTTCAGCCATTTAAAACCGCTTTTCTGGCTCTATCAATGGAAGTAATCTCATAATCATAGAGATATGTGTAAACATTTAAAGTTTTTACAAACTAAGGACGCATAGTTTTTAAAAATAAAATTCACAATAAAATCAAAATATGTTGAGGTTTAAACAATTATTTTCGCGTCGTATACGAGTCGTAGATAATTTAAAAAAAAAAAATATTTTTCGTATTTTTAAAACTCGTTTCATTGCATTATGAAATTTGAAATAATTCACTGTACAGGTCGGGTACAGAGTCGCTCAAGTTAGTTCACTTTGAAGTACACCGCCCTATTTTCAGTTAAATTAATTGCCATAATAGCACCGGCGAAAATATATGTTCAGTTGCCTTTACCTCCGCTCTAAGCTGAAAGCCTAGTAAGAATTTTCTTCCAAACCTAACTAATTAAAAATGTTATAACGGCATATGCGTATCTCGCGCCTTGTTCGGGAAGTAAATCAGAATAATACATCGTCCTACGTTAGTGTTGTGCAATTTTGCTATCGAAAAGAATTTACAGAAAGTTCAATTTTTAAGTGGAAAATTATGTTTTATAAGTTCAAATGTACTGAAAAGTTCACCTTCAATTTCTTCTTAAAAAGCTAATAAGTTCATTGAAAGTTATTGGACAAAATAATTAAATCTCGAATCGCTGAGACAAAACACATCACAGACACAAGTTACACACAAACTTTAACACTTATTATTTTGGCATTTAATATAAACAAAAATGCCACAAATGTGGTTATATACTGATGACAAAGGCACGTTTAAGCACATGTATAACCCTGAAATAGTTAAATATTCTTATGGAGTCCGACTTTAAGACGGAAAACATATTCGAAATACTCGTCTGATAACCGGCTATTTTTATAGATGAAACTGTCGCTGTGGGCTGTTCACGGTAAACTGAGCACCTTTGAAAGCCCTGCTTAAGATCTACTTGTATAATCGTTGTGTATTCTTCCACCACGGTTCAAATTAACATTGCCTTCAGCCTGAGCTCTTAATTCATGCGCCAGTCAAATTAAACTGTGAAGGTATTAAGAAAGTCAATGTTTCTCAAAATTGCTAATGCTTACATTGACATGCGTTAAATAACCGAGAAAGCAAAAGAAGTCATTTCAGTATTCACAAATGCTTACGTAACACATTTAACTCAACGTTAAGGCATGGAGTTACTTCTCCGCAACTGTTGCCAACTTTACTGGCCGCATTTCCCTCAGTGTGAACGCAGAAATATAGCTATGCAGGTAGGATCAGTTATATTTTCAGAGGTTGGTTTCCAAAGTNTTTCCCTCAGTGTGTACGCAGAAATACAGCTATGCAGGTAGGATCAGTTATATTTTCAGAGGTTGGTTTCCAAAGTACTCACTTAACCGTGGACAGCCTTTACCTATGTCTACGAACAACTTTTTTTCAGAATTGTAAAAATGTGCTAGCATTTTATACAGGATGATTCTGAAATCACGGGACAAACATTNACGCAGAAATACAGCTATGCAGGTAGGATCAGTTATATTTTCAGAGGTTGGTTTCCAAAGTGCTCACTTAACCGTGGGCAGCCTTTACCTATGTCTACAAACAACTTTTTTTCAGAATTGTAAAAATGTGCTAGCATTTTATACAGGATGATTCTGAAATCACGGGACAAACATTGAGGGGTGGTAGAGCTCACTAAAACAAACAATTATTATATAGGAATATAATGGGCGGAAGTGACGCGTTGAGGCACAAACACAAAAATAACACATGAAATGCAACACATTGTTTATTTACAACGTCGCCGCTAAATGCCATTTCACAGCAATATTTATAATAATTGCTCAACANTTCGCCAAACATGCGTGACTGTTGGTGGATGCATTTCCAGCAACTGTTTTAACATTTTCTGTGCGGAATCATTCGTTAAGTATGCTGCTAATGAACATTTTATGTTTCCGTTAATGTGTTATGTTTTTGTGTTTGTNCCAGCAACTGTTTTAACATTTTCTGTGCGGAATCATTCGTTAAGTATGCTGCTAATGAACATTTTATGTTTCTGTTAATGTGTTATGTTTTTGTATTTGTGCCTCAACGCGTAACTTCCGCCCATATATTCCGATACAATAATTGTTTGTTTAAGTGAGCTCTACCACCCCTCAATGTTTGTCCCATGATTTTAGAATCATCCTGTATATGCCCATGGAAACGGGAGGTAAGTTTCAAGTTTTCTTGGCCTAGTTACACGAAGGTTGTTTAGCGACTAGCAGATGGAAAAGTAACAAAAGTTTATTTGCTCCAGACATGCAGAGTTAGAGATCGCCGAACAACCAGTACGTAACTCGAGAACATTTTGTCACATGAAATCAACAAAGTTAGTTAAATAGAAAGAAAGTTCAAGTTCTTAGAGTGAAAAACGAGCGAGTTCCTATTAAAGTTCGCGAAATGTGAACGAGTTCGCAAGAACTGGTTCATTTTAAAAGTTCACGGCACAACACTCGCTGACGTTGAAACTAATTGCACCACGAAGTGCGGGTTGGCAAAAGTATGTTAATTGGTCAGGGGAAACATATTTTTACGCTGCTAAACGATGTCGTATGCAAAATCTTCCCGAGATTTACTGAATTCACTTGAAGCTGTAAAAACTATTGGTTACTGCGCATCCGCTGAAATGTAGAAATACATATATTATATTTATTTCATTTTATATTTTAAAACCCCTCGAACACATACTATTGTATTTCAGGCGAGTAAAGTTTAGATTAAAATAAAAGTAACAGTTTCCCACCACCTGAGATTAGGTTTTTTTTTTAAGTTAAGATAATCCGTTTAAAAATTAGGGAACAAGGGAAATTTAAAATTTTTAAGTGTTCCGTCAGAAGCTTTCAAGCATGCACCCGTAACAACTGGTTTCAATAGTCCAGTGCACTTGATATATCTCGAGGGTTTTTTTTTTAGCGAGTTCATGTAGCAGCATTCAATTTAGCTTCTAAATGATTTATTTAAATAACTCCTTGTCTCCCNTCGTGCACCCGTAACAACTGGTTTCAATGCTCCAGTGCACTTGATAAATCTCGAGGGTTTTTTTTTTTAGCGAGTTCATGTAGCAGCATTCAATTTAGCTTCTAAATGATTTATTTAAATAACTCCTTGTCTCCCGTGGCAAAGATATTTCCATCAGATATTAGGAAATATTCCAGACTAGTTTTGAAAAACCCACTAGCGCAACATTTTTTTACCCGCAACAAATCACGAAGAATGAATTCAAACACGCCAGTTGGCCGAAACAATGTTGAAACACACAATCAATAGTTAAATGTATGTTTTTTTTTTTTTTTAACCAGAATATCGCTAGAGAATTGGATCTCTCGTTGTCAGCGGTTTTCTATGTTCTCGCTTCAGGAAAGAAGAAAAACTGCAGCAGAAATACATTTCTTTGCTTATGTCGTGGTTATGAATTAGCTTGTTCGTCGCACCGACACTACTCCAACGGAATGTAACAGTTAACAAAATAGCTGCTAATTGGATTTGATTTAGAACACCGTCCTTGCTCGCTGACATCAGGCAGACCGGTTTCTCTCTTTTTTAAATAGGCTAACCGCAGTTACACGACTCCCGTAAACCTGTCCACCGGTCTAAGAGCGACTTTTTTACTTTTCACGACGTGACCCGTGGAAAGTGGGGAAATATAAGGAAAGTTTAAATCCCGTGCCCCCAACGCCGTTCTATGAACTACTTATTCTAAACGAATTACGAGCTCCTAACCAAAACTTTATGATAAATAAACGCAACATTTCTGTGGCGGGAGCCTAAGAATGTTACGTGTCCAAACGTTGGAAGAGCCGCCTTACTGAAGGTATTTTTGGGCGTTAGAGTTGTACACTGAAGAGCCAAAAAAACTGGTATAGGCGTGCGTTTGAAAATAACAGAGGTAAGGAACCTATCAGAGTAACGCGATGCGGTCGGCAGCTAGAGCGGTTACTGCTCCTACAATGGCAGGTTATCAAGATTTAAGTGAGTTTGAACGCGGTGTTATAGTCGGCGCACGAGAGNGTACACTGAAGAGCCAAAAAAACTGGTATAGGCGTGCGTATGAAAATAACAGAGGTAAGGAACCTATCACAGTAACACGATGCGGTCGGCAGCTAGATCGGTTACTGCTCCTACAATGGCAGGTTATCAAGATTTAAGTGAGTTTGAACGCGGTGTTATAGTCGGCGCACGAGAGATGGGACATAGCATCTCCGAGGTAGCGATAACATTTGGATGTTCGCGTACGACCATTTCACGAGTGTACTGTGAATATCGGGAATCCGGTAAAACGTCACATCTTCGACATCGCTGCGGCCAGAAAAAGATCGTGAAAGAATGGAACAAACGACGACTGTCGATAATCATTAAACGTGACAGACGTGCAACCCTTTCTCAAATTAGCGCATATTGGATTTGTGGACTGCCCTGCAGGATTCATGGTGTGAATTGGCTCCTGCATACCTTCAGACATTAGACGAGTCCATGCCACGTCGTCTTGCGGCACTTCTGCGTGCTCGGGGACCNTGAAAGAATGGAACTAACGACGACTGTCGATAATCATTAAACGTGACAGACGTGCAACCCTTTCTCAAATTAGCGCAGATTGGATTTGTGGACTGCCCTGCAGGATTCATGGTGTGAATTGGCTCCTGCATACCTTCAGACATTAGACGAGTCCATGCCACGTCGTCTTGCGGCACTTCTGCGTGCTCGGGGACCCTACACGATATTAGGTAGGTGTGCCAGTTTTTTTGGCTCTTCACTGTAAAAGCCATGGAGCGTTAAAGGTGACATTAGCAAGAGAATCATATGTCTCATCGTCTCTAAACGCAAGGCACTCAACCGGTGTGNTGGAGCGTTAAAGGTGACATTAGCAAGAGAATCATATGTCTCATCGTCTCTAAACGCAAGGCACTCAACCGGTGTGTGGTCTTTGCGTCGTCAACGTACAATTACGAAATTTTACGAGGTGACCCTGCCGTTTTATTACATAATAATAATTATATATATGTATGCGTGCTACATTTCTCTGCATGGACACAGTACAATGGAAATATCAAGAAAATCTTCGAGCTACCTTATTTACGGAAACGCAGTCCCATGTCGCACCTGTTGGAATAAACGACGCCTTTTTTTTNAAAATCTTCGAGCTACCTTATTTACGGAAACGCAGTCCCATGTCGCACCTGTTGGAATAAACGACGCCTTTTTTTTTTACCCAGTTGGAATGTTTCCAACATTTGTTATCGGACTACCACAATATTGCGATTGGTCCAGTGAAACANTTTTTTTTACCCAGTTGGAATGTTTCCAACATTTGTTATCGGACTACCACAATATTGCGATTGGTCCAGTGAAACATTGAAAACACGGACGACAGACGTAACACAAAGAAAACATCACAAATGTACACAGTGCATTTGAAACTAACAGTAAACAAATTCTGCAATAAATTACTGCCTACATGCTTTCATTCTTGAAATGAAATTTTCTTCTATGAAAACTGTTCATGAAAAAATATTCTTTTAATCATTTTCTCATTACACTTTTCAATATGAATAGGCAGTTTGTACGTTTTTGTAAAAATATAAATTTTAAAAATTACTTGCAATCATGTTACGGAAACATCTCCGCTGTAGGGAACTTGTTCCTAAAAAAATTCGCGAGGAAAACTTTTCCTCTGAAACGCCTATCTTTAAAAATTAACGCACTGAGGCGAAATTCCCTTGACATGAGATTTCCTATTTAAATTTCTCAGCTGCCAGCCAGCAGGCAGTGCCCTCAAGCTCTCGCCACGCGAAACTCCCTGCACACCGCCCGATCGCTCAGAAAGATAGCCGCTTAATGGCACACGTTTATCCTCATCACACTCGGAAATCACTGCCATTATTGATACTTGCGTATAATCCTGTTAGTCCTCGGGGTCTTTCGCGGGCGAACGGAAAGGTTGAGCTGTTGAGCTAATTGCGTCGGCAGCGGAAAGTTGTCTACTTTTACAAGTTCTTGTCCGGCGTAATCTCGCGGTTATACGTCGATAATGGAAGCTCGTCTTGAGGCATTTAACCAGCTGTTTCCCGTGAACTGTCCGCTGAATACTTTCGCGTTGAGAAGCCTGACACGATTCATATGGCTCTTAACATGCTTGCATATTTCCTTCGTAAAAATACTAGACATCAGAATCACTTTTTATTATCGACGCCAGATAACAAGAGCGTAAATCTCAAATAACATTGATAACGTGTTTTTCTTTTGAAGAACATGGGTGCATGTACTCATATACTCGCGTTAGAAGTTATACTTCTATGGCGTGACTAAAATAAAATTATATTACGTATGCAAATAATTTATGTAATTAGGAAAACGGTAAAATGACCGAAGAAAGACACGTGCCAAATAATTACAACTACAAAAACCTTAGTGTTAGAAATAATACTCTCTTAAGCTCTGTTACTAGACAAATATAACAATTTGTATTTAAGTGTTGGGTCATACNAAATATAACAATTTGTATTTAAGTGTTGGGTCATACCCCTACCACGTCCACTGTCGAATGTTGTTACACTGTGCGCGCGCAACTTCCGTTGCACACTAAAACTTTTACCCTCGACGCGCCAAAAGAAGTATAAATTCAAAAATTATATGAAGATTGGCTTCGTTTGCGCAACGTGAGACTTCTGAATATTTGCACCACGCTGCATTTCCAAGAACGATTGAAATCCCTAAATGGTATGAGTAACTTCAAGACCAGGGTTAGATTCAGGATCATTTTTTTCTATAAGTTAACAGTAACACTGCCGCATCTATTCACATTTTTTTTTTTTCAAATGAACCTTGGCAATGGTGAAGTCAATCCAGTTTTTCATGCAGGCTTCTGCAACTTGAGCAAAATTCGGTCAGGCTATAAGCCACACTATTTCCCTTAACTAGGGAAATGTCACCAATAGTTAATTAAGATTGATGTTTCGACATGCGACAACGGAAAAATTCTATAATCGTGACGTGCAGACGCCATACTGGATGTGAACCACTGATTCAGTTCACAAGCACGTGCGAACACGAGCGCAGTAGAACCAGCAATGCAAACTCCGCGGCAACGCTGCGTAGCTTAAGGCGATGCCGCAACGGTAGCCCAATATTTGAACTTTCCGATATCATTTTCGTGATAANAGGCTCGTGTCCTAGGCACGTGCCTTGTTCGCCTAGGCGGAAGTCCGGCACTGCCAATACCCACCACGTTAAATTATCACCGGAAGTACATTCGGGCGCGCTGATAAGAACTTCCGGTCTTGCAAGTACGTTCAAGGTCAAATATGTTTTCAAGCGTGTTAAAGGGAATTTCGCTAATAAAAAACTATTAATATTTTTTTATACTTTATTTAAGTATAATTAACAAATTGTACATGAAAGTCTCCAGTAGTACCGACTATTTTACGAAACAACCAAATTTCATCACCTAACTCAATCTTAACTTTTTTTTTACGTGAAAACAGCACAGGTGCTTGACCAACAGATACAATAGCAGTTTGATTTATTACAGACTGGTGAAGAGCAAAAGTCTTCCAACATATAATATCACGAACATCAATTTGGTTAATAGAATTTACAGCAACACCAGGATTATTATGCGAACGACGATAGAAACACATCTCTAACAACCCACTACCAGGATTAGCTGTTATACCTTGAATACCAAATATATACAAAAATAAAGCAAAACATAACTTTCTTCGTGTCCTGCCCGGGGATGACGTGCACCTTCGTGTCCCAGCTTGGAAGCCCGTCTATAGGAGGGTGTCCCCTCCCCATGCGTGAAATCCCCACACGACATTTATTATTATTATTATTATTTATTCAGGGTTTATTCAAATTACACTATACACTTATATTTCTCATTTTATTGTAAATTGATGTAATCTGTTTCTTTCTCAGTACTTTATAAATAGGGACAGGAAAATTTCCCGANTTCTCATTTTATTGTAAATTGATGTAATCTGTTTCTTTCTCAGTACTTTATAAATAGGGACAGGAAAATTTCCCGAACAGATATACGTCAAACACACATACATTGAAGTCACCTTGACAACTCCCAGAGCTGTGGTTTTGGAGGAAGGTGATTGACACTGTTGTCTAAAGGACCAATTTACTACTAAAGTAAACACAGGGCGATTGGAGTTCAAAAAAAACAATCTAGTTTTATTATTGCTTTAAAACAAGTTCATTGACCCACAAGTTCTCGAGACAACTCCCTCCCGTTCCTGTACGTAGATTACGTATAGTTCGCGTCGTGGGGGGGGGG
>NQII01000436.1:394493-417747 GCA_002778355.1 Clitarchus hookeri
CCCCCCCCCAAGCACGCAGAAGTGCCGCAAGATAACGTGGCATGGACTCGACTAATGTCTGAAGGTATGCAGGAGGCAATTCATACCATGAATCCTGCAGGGCAGTGATTTACCACTGAACGTCAAGAATGTCACTGCTATGAATCATTTGTTCCCAGTTAATTTGCTTGATTCACCTGTTAGCAGTAGCTTATCAACTGACTTAAAGTGAACGTTATTTCACTGATTGAAATAACTGAATCGGATATAGAGTGTATCGTAGCTCAATTAGTGGTTTACGTATGTAAATAACGGGGTCTGTGACTTTCGAAGATTCATTTGATGATAGGAAAGTCTTCAAGAAAGAAACGATTTAAAGTTGCTTTTATGAATGACCCGCATTTTCATGAGCACGACCTGGACAACTACTTAATCAGTAATAAATTGGAATAAATGTCTTGCCCGCACTGCGTGCAACTGTCAACGGATAAGCAGTTGCGGACCGAGTAAGCGCGCCGCTGAGAGATCTAGACCTATTAAATTGTGTCCATCATGAAGGCACAAGCCAATGAGAAAAAAAATGACAAAGCTTGTGATGTATAGAGGCCACGGTGGTGTAGTGGTTAGCCTACTCGCCTCCCGCCTAGGCGAACCAGGTTCGACTCCCCTGAGGGAACGCTCCCCGATATCCGCACGTGGGAATCGTGCAGGACGATGCCGCTGGTCGGAATGTTCCCCCGAGGATCTCCCGTTTTCCCCCCGCCCTTGCCATCCGGCACTGCTCCATACTCACCTCGTTTTGCACACATCGGCTTCCTAGACCTTGAGGTTAAGAGCCGCCCAAATCTCTTCACTCCACTTGGGGGTGTGTACAGAACTCTCAAGTTCAGCACAGCCGACTGGCGATCTCGAAATTCTTCGGGTGTCTACGCGCTTATTATGGCGGGCTCGGAACTTGTCCGTGGACTAGGTGTGGGACATTTATGACGCGTCACGTGGTAGAAACCTGCAAACAGCAAAATTCGCGTTCTGACGTGAATATGTCTGAAGTGACAAATTATACGCCTGGAAGTCCTGAATCCTGAGGTGCACTCTTAATGTGAGCTCTGAATGGTTTCTCTTGTTATACCGTATCGGATCAGGCACAGGAGGGTGAGCTTTTGATCAAGCTGTGCATAGATTACATAAGACACACACATACAGCGGCAGACTGAACTGCAAGCTACTGTGCATTTGACCGAATTCTGTCATAGGCCGGCAGTATGTCTGGCACGCCTCGTGGGAATCATGAGCCAATAACGTAACATCAGCGGTGGTGCGACCAATCGTATTTAACGAAGTCAAACAGATAGATGACTCCTCTTAAAGGTTGGTGACCAGTAAAACCACTGACTGTGCTCACTTATGTATAGGGCAGTGGATTGTATCTTGTATCCGAAATATTACTAGAATTTAGCAGGTCTCTATTCATGGGAAGACCTGAAAAATTCGCGAGTTCAATGACCTGTAGGCTATACTCCATTGTCGTATGTAAAATCATGCAAATATCACNAATTCGCGAGTTCAATGACCTGTAGGCTATACTCCATTGTCGTATGTAAAATCATGCAAATATCACTGTTCATTGATTGCTTGTTGTATTAGCGGAAGACGGTGATTCGGTCTGCATGTAAACTAACGGGTGGAACAATAGCATTAGCCATACAAAAGTACGAGATTTTGAATTCTAGGTTGTCCCGAAATTAAAACGCCATAATTTTTCAGGTCTCTAGTCATGGGTCGTGGACGAAGTGGTACGCCTTATAGAATACGGCTTCGTAGAACCTCTTGAAATCGGTTTACGGTTAAAAACGTTCACGTAATGAACGTGTGCTGCAATGAAGGAAAAATATATTATAAATAGGGACCCCACCGATTTTTGCTAAAATATTTCACGACCAGTTGTATTTCATAACACTCTAGCTCAAATGAACTTTCAGGAATGGATGACCTGAGTGTTACGCATCTTAGGTGTCTGCCCGGGAATCACAGATGTACAGTAACGCAGTAACGTTATTCTGATTGGCCAGTCAAGTAAGACAATGGCTTCTAACGAAGATACGCCGCCAATAAGCAACAGAAAAACCGCTGGTACGCCCGTAGGGTATTGAAGTCTAGCATGTGCGGAAATCTCTTCGCTAAATTCGGGCGTCCCTAATTAATAGAGACATGAAATATTGTGGATTCATTTTAGTACAAGCTATAATTCAAAACACGTGTGTTTATATAACTCCAGCCACTGGACCACACGGTGTTTGACACCTTCTGGAGAACGCTAGCCCAATCGTCGCCTTCCACTGTGACAACAGACAACCAATGTGCAGTTGACATCGGCATATTTGTACACAAGACTGTAGAGTTCAGCCTGCAGGTCGTTGAACTCACGAATTTTTCACGTGTCTACTAATTAATTACAGAAAAAATTATTTCAAATAATAATAATACAAATAATAATACGTATGTCGTGTATAGGGATATTAAATAATAATACGTATGTACTGTAGAAGGATATTTTAAAATCATCACTAATGTGGCTCTCATTTTGGCAAATGAGTACTGAATTTTTCAATAAGCGGGAAGGTACATTGTTCTCGAGAAAAAAAACTAAACACAACCATTTTTTTTTTTAAATAAAAGTTCTGGCTGGCAACATGTTGGCACGCAGTTCGCTGACCAGAGCGCCTGGTAACTTATAGTTGGCAGCCGGCAGCCTAGCGAATCGGGAACGTTTCACAACACGCAGATTATTTCCAGACACTGGCGCAGCCAATCAGCGAATGGGCATCACCGTGAAAAATATTTATGGTAAACTTCCTAAACTGTAATGGCAGTTTTTTTACCTACACGGTGTATGTAAATAGTACTACGTATCAGGCTGAAAATATCTGCATGTTTAGCATCGCTGCTATTCAAAGCTGGGGACTTCCCTACACATTTGACTCTTTCCTGCGCAACTGTAGGAAGTCAGGAACGTTACCATGCATGTATGGGAAAATATTTTACCATCCGCGCATTGTCACTGTACGTATACACTGATATGGTGAATTTACAAATAATTTCCTAGAATGCAAGCTTACATCAGAAGAGCCACCACATCATAAGCCTCTTTCACACGATCAAATTCCACTTCTAATTTTCTTCAAAACTATTTAATGCGATTCTTCAAACGCTCAGACTTCTTAATCGAGGCCATTTTGCATTTCAAGCCACTGAATAACTCAAATTCCTTCAAAGATTTTCGTTTAAAACATTTTCTATATTTTCTTGAATCCAATTTTTTTAACTGGCAATCCGAATTATTAAAACAATATGAATAAAAGGCCTAATGTCTTAATACATCAATTTATGTGCATTTAATCTACAAAAATGTTTGTCCTGCAAAGTAAATACCTATTTCATCACACGAAAAAAATTTATTCAGATTCTGACAAATTATTTTTGCGTAGTGTATGGTTTGTACTGGTTTGAAATAAAAGTTACTTAACTTAATTATAATTTTTTTAACTGAACTTTTTGTAAAAAAAAATTTAAGTTGCCACTTTTATATTTATTGATGACAACTGCATGTGTGAAAATATTTTAAGTCTTAGAAGTAATAATTTAATTTCAATTGTATTCAGTCCATTGAAGTACACGTGAACACTTTCTTAATTCTATAAGTTGAATTAAACTGGTTGAATTCAATAAAATGTTTGATAATGTGAACGGCCTTTAGCCATTCAGTGGTCAGTGGCGATGACAGCCAGCAACTTTAGCGACTTTTCACAGCGCTACCTTAGAAACTTATTACTCTTTTTTTTACGGGACCGCTGTTGACTTAGTGGCTAGAGCTCTTGCCTGCAATCTAGGTGAACCTGGTTCGATTCCAGGTGCGGGGGTCACTACCAAGGATTTCGCACGTGGGAATCGTGCCAGTCGATGTCGTTGGTCGACGGGTTTTCTCAAGGATCTCCCGTTTCCTACTCTCTTGCATTCCGGCGCTACTCCAATACTAGCCTTTTTTTTTTCTCCTTCGTTGGCTTTCAAGTCCTCGAAGTTAAGAGCCCGCCCAAATCTCTCCACTCCATTCTCGACGAAAATAACGCATTCATTAAAGTTCCCCGCCCAACCTCCACCGCTCCTTTATTTAACAACAAAAAAAACATCTGCCCCCCCCCCCTTTCCTACCCCCTCATACAATTCTAGTCAAGGGGATGGAAAACCGGGCGTGACGTATTTTCGGGAGCTGGAAGCTGCCTTCTTAAACGAGCTGCCGGACTGAAAGAGGCGTAATTACACGGCCGGGTTATAATAGGTCAACCTTCCGTCGATGGCTGTTGATAGAAAATACTTTTCCCTCCGCACGCCACTGACACGTCCTGCTGGTTAACATCCACTCGTTACCGCGGCGGGCCGCGGGCAAGAAGGGACTAACCGCCACCGGGTCGCCTCTGCAGTTCATCAGACAACCTGGTGAGGGTAAAGCAGTCGAGAGATGCGTTACGGAGATACCGGCTACTTCGCAGAACCACGCCATCAAGACTGATAACTAGAGACCTGAAAAATTCGCTGATTCATTTTGGGACAAGCTAGAATTCAAAGCACTTGTGTTAATGTAACTTCAGCCATTGGACCACACGGTGTTTGACACCTCCTGGAGAACGCTGGCCTAATCGTCGCCTTCCACTATGACAGCAGACATCCAATGTGCAGTTGACGTTGGCATATTTGTACATGAGACTGTAGAGTTCAGCCTGCAGGTCGTTGAACTCGCGAATTTTTCAGGTCTCTACTGTTAACTGATTGCTTCAAATAATTGTGTTTTGATGAAAAAATATTCCTTTCTATTTTACATTTTAAAAAAAATTACGTTTCTGGAAGCTGAAAATTGCGCTAGTAGAAGGCGTGCATAAATCTATAAAGGCATTTCAAGATAAAGTGACCACTTTTGAAAACCAACCTTAGAGAAAAGTCACTACTCCTACCTGCATATTTTTCAACAGGCGCACTGAATAACATGCGCCCAGTATAGTTGGTAACAATTGAGGGAAAGTAGTTCCATATCTTAAAGTCGAATAAAAAGTGTTAGTCAACCATTTGTGATGGCTTAAATAATTTATTTCACTTTCTGTATTTTTTAATGAATCGAAGTGTAAAAAATGAGCAGATTTTTAAAGTATTTACTTTCCTAATAATTTCACAGTTTCACTTGAACGACGCATGAATAAAGCGACGAGGCCCTCGGCAGTGGTTATTTCACACAAGGCGGAAGAATACACAACGTGCATACAAGTGTATCTTGAGCAGGGCTTTAGAAAGTGCTCAGTTTACCGTGAACAGTTTATACCAAGAAATAGTCGCAACGTAAATCTAAGGACACCCGGTTTTTGCGAAAAGATTTCGTGACCAGTTGTATTTAATAACACTCAAGCTCACATCCACTTTCTCTATAGGATTATTTGCGTGTTACTCGTCTTAGGTGTCTCCTGGCGAATCACAGACACACGCTACAGCAGTAACCCAACTCTGATTGGCCAGCCAAGTCAGAAAATGTTTTCTCACAAAGACACGCAAGCAATAAGAAGAAGAAAACTGCTGATATACTCGTAGGGATATTGAAATCTAACATGCGCAGAAATCTTTTCGTGTTATTCCGGTGACCCTAAGTATATTAATTTCTTAAGTGAAAGTAATTATAAATTACAGGCTGAATTTCGAAATAGATGACCTATTTAAGACAAATTCGTACCTTGCATGCAACCTACGAACCCCTTTAATATGTTGCATGTGGTCTTGCGAACCGTTCGGCTGAGAGTGCTACTCCGAATAAACGTTTTGCGTTCCTTTAAACCGTTCGTCCCGCGTGTTCGCGATCGTGGCAGCGTTGCAAATGATTATACTCATGACCGGTGCTGTACGTAGCTAGGCGCCAGTTCCCAACACTTCTGTGAGTCATCCTTGTGACTAATATGATTTGTGCAAATTTCCTACAACTCTCCGTCATGCCGCGAGAAACCCCGCACTTTCCTGACAAGTGAACATTCCGGTGACGTTGTCGGGAATAGAATCTGGTTTCGTCTTGTGCCAAAATTTCGTAATGTTATATATTTAAAACGTTTTCAATCTGAAGAAAAATCTCTTCCCTCCCCCACCCCCCGAAATTTATAATTACGAAACGAAGATGGATAAAGGCCTGCGAATTTCCACGAATTCTTTCGATGGCAAATTGATCTTCACGAAAGTATACACGTGTGTTCTTTTTATGATTGGAGTGAGTGAAGTGAGTGCAAATATTTGGGCGTCTCTCTAACACCGAAGTATTGAGATCCGATGAAGGTGAAGCGAGTTGAGTATGGAGCAGCGCCGGAATGAAAGGGCCGGGGGGAAACGGGAGGACGCCGAGAAAACCCGCCGATCAGCGGCATCGTCTGGCACGACTGCCACTTGCGAACAGCCGGGGAATCGAACCCGGTTCACCTAGGTTAGAGGCCAGTAGTCTGACCACTACACCACCGCGGCCCCCTTTATGGTTGGATCGCAGTCATGAACGAGTAGAAACGTCGTGACAGTGACACGTGCAACCAGGTCCAATAAAAAATGGAATCCTCCGGCAGCAGCCAATGAATAAACTGTTCTGACCTGAGCACGTAAACCATTGAGAAATCTAGACTACTGCCAAAAGAATTCGCGAAAATTACGTATAGACTGTTCACTGTATGCAGAGTACATTTGAAAGCCCGGCATAAGGTCCCTGTCTACCTGGCGCTTGAACTGCGTGGCCGAGTGTTCTAAATATTCGTTTCCCCACGAAACTATTGAACGTGCGTCCGCTGTGCTGACCTACGAAAAGAACACGCACTTCAGACGAGAGCTGTTGAGTTCTTTCAAGACGTCACGCACATTATAAACATCGTTTCAGAATACTCCGAAATGGCTGAAAATAACTTTTCCAAAGCGCTTTATTTCAAAGTATACGCTTCCAAAACATACAGAACTACTTAAAAAGGCCTTGAATTGAACCTTGCCACAGAATTTTAGGCATTTAAATAATAAGGTCACCGCTTCAAGTCCCATAGGTACAGGCAGGGCTCGACAGGTACGCGCCAGTTCTGAGCCTTGCGCTTAGCGGCGAAGGCGCGCATGATTCGCACTAAAGTGTCGCACTTATCGCTCTAGCGCTTCTCGGCTTCAAACGTGGAAAATATAACCTCTAAGTAGGCAGGAGCCTTGAGATCTATTTTCCCTGTAATTTTATATCGTTCTGCCATATGTAAAATTAACATTTTCAGAGGCCTGATTACTTTATTCGTGCACCATTAAAGTGGAACCGTGGAATTGTTAGGAATGTAAATGTGTTACTGGTAGCCTTATGCAAATTCGTATAGTCCATTCACAGTTACTTCCAACTTTTCTAAAGCCATGCTAAAGTTCTACCTTCAGGATATTACTCCGCCTCATACAGACAAAGCTACTCTCTGTCTCATATAACTTGGAAAGATCTTGACGGTCAGTGAGTGGCAACTTCACGTATACGAAACAAACAAAGTGCCATTTACAAAATCCTGTATCAGCTGATGCACGGACGAACGAAAATTAATATTGCTTTGGCTATTCTGAGTGCATTGCGGGCGCAATCAGACAAGCAGAAAATACGCTGGTAAGAAAGAGTTGCTAGATTGATTAACACTTTTTATTTTGCTTGGTCCCAAAACAGCGGTTGTTAGTGTTTTACAGACTAAACTTCATGCTAAAGTTGTAATATATTGGTGTTAAAAATGAAATGTGCATTAAAACGGCCCGTATTCAAATGAAATGCAACTTCAAACATTGGGAGGTTTTTTTTACGTCGTATCGCCACTCTCCATTCATGCCTTCAATACATGCTTGATATTGATTCCCAAAGCCTACATAAATATTATATGGTATTGTTGAATTATATTTTTTAATAATTTCACGAAATATATTTAAAAATCGTGTCGTTTCGAGCCAGTAATAGGAGAAACATGAACTTTTAAAAATACGTTATCAAAGGCAGGCCAACGTGCTGCTATCTGTTGAGAAACACGCTGGGCTCACAACACTCCCTGCCACGCCGCCTGGTAGCCGGCTCTCGAAACACTATCAGCCAGAAAAAAAAATTTATTATGTAAAATAACACATTTACGAACATATACCAATGGTTTTTTTTTCCGCGAGTTCTGTAAAATTTTTAAAGTAACATGTATTTCCGTGTACAGCGATTTTGAATACTAGTAACTACTATTACGCCTACGTCCATTACACGCCGTGTTAATTTCTTCCCGTGAACCCATTTCCTTTTTTTCATGTTGTTACTCTACTGTATTAATAAAATGAAGAAAGTGGGACGCGCGTGGGTGGTTTTTAAGAAATTCTTACGTTATTATATGCCACATATTTCCAACTCGACCTATTTAGTATCAGTAATAGCAGAATGACTGCTTTGCAGAAGTCGTTGGTGAGTTTGTTGGAGAATGTAAGTGCGCTGTCAAGCAAGTTCGCGGAATTTATTTTATTTACATTAACATATAAGCTGTAACGTCCTAAGTGTGATAAGAACTACAAATTCCGTCTCGCAAATGTTAACCCAAATTCCCTATTTGTATTAAATGATAAAAAAAAGTTAAATATTTAATTTTTTTTGCAAGGATTTTATTTTTACTTTTGTAACCTACGAATTTTTTAGACATGTCATTCTATAAATGCCTTAGAATTGGTTTAGCATTACAGTCCAATGGCAAGTAGATTATTTGACAGCATGCTAATAAAATATACAACCGCCACTTGAGGCACCAGCTGGTGGCGAAAGCATACACAAACGAAAAGAAAGCATAGGCGCTACTTTCGTCGAACTGTCAAAATCTTGCCAAGTTACGTAAGACAGAGAGTACACCGTCACGCCTACTCCGTCTGCACAATTTTATTTTAATTCCCAAATTTCTATTTTTCAACATATTTTGAATAGCTCAATTTTATTCCTTGCCTACGTTATAATAATATAAAACAAATTATTAATTAATATTAAATTACAGCCTTCATACATATGCATCTCAAAACTTTTAACGTGCATAAAATAAGAATAACCAATTTAATTTTCCATTAATTTTAACAAAATACTGGCAGTACAACTTCAAGTTTTAAGCCCCTGTCACAATGTTAAATTTTCACCTTCAAACTATATTTGACAATAAAATTTGAAGACAAAAAAATATTGCCTTCAAATTTTTCCTTTCGACAAATTGTAATTTATTTTTGTTTCTTTACTAAATTCAAATTTTATTTATCACAGATGTTTCCTTCACAATTAAATTTAATGCCTCTTAGTTCGCAATATTATGTGCAATATTCACTTAAAAAAGCATTCATGCGCAGACAGCTTCTACATAAATTAACTATCTTCATATCCTACTTCGTTCCCAGCGATTGTTCGTTATTTTAAAGTTTCCCGACGTCCATTTTTGTCTTGCACGATTCTGATTGGCAGAGACCGTCAAACATCAAGAAAATTTTAGAACCTGTCCAATCTTCAAATGTTTGATGGGAACGGAAGCCATCCTACTTTCTCAGACTAACATGGCGGCGTTTATGACGTTTCGATGACGTCACAACTGCCCAACTTTATTTTACCAAACTTATTGGAACAAGACTGACGATAAAATTTGACAGTGTGACAAGGGCTTTACTCTTACGAACTATTTTTATTAATTAGCTGTCAACCTAACCAGGAATGTACAGACTAATATGTACACTAGCATACTTAAGTTAGACTCACAACAATCCGTTGTCCGTCAATCCTTCTGTAGGGCAAAATTTCAGTGTGGCAACTTAACATCGCGATATTTCTTTAGTTGGAGGTATATGTTGATTGGAAACATTTCCAAGAAAAAAATATTTTGGGCAATTTTTTTTTTTTTGCGTGATAAGAATTTATACTGAATTATGTTTACATTTTAAATTCCTGAATTTACCACCAAATGTATACACAGATCCTCCGCCTTGCATTTCATTTCAACGTGCGTTTTCGCGTCTGTGGAATGTCGTCGGAAGGCGGTGGCCCATCCATCGGTCCGTCGAAAGTTAAAGTTTGATAAATATTTGACGGATTGACGGATAGAAAAAAAGAGTCGCCTTGCGATTGGTTGAACATCACGTGACCGCCGGACGGACGGGCGATTGGTGGACGAGACAGATGGTTGTGAGTCCAGCTTTAGCTATATAAAGTTACGGGCAGTGATTTATTTTTTCCAAAGTTTTGGCTTCGAAAGCTACCGTGGAAAGCCTTTGCCTCTAAATGCGGCACCAGAAGAGACCACGTTTTACGGACTCGTGTTGAGTGTAACGTGCTGCGAGTTACGTGCGACGTGAAGTCATCATAATCCCAGCCTAAGACGTGCCTAGTTCACCGTAACACCGCGGAGGGCAGTGACAAACCACCATTAGAAATCATTCCGTCTGGTCCCCGTACCAGCGGCAGTGCCTGCGTCTCCAACCAGCGTTAATGCTGTGCTACCAGCTTCGTCATAAAGTTATATAAGCCCAATAAAATAAAGATTATCGCGGAGGCGTGAAAAATTCCAGCGGAAATACGTACTACGTGCAGTAATAATCAGTGTAATATAGTAACTGTTAACGACTTGAGTTTGTTATCGTAAGCTACGTAATGGGCCGTCGTAAAATTCTGATCGTTTAATGTGATTTGCAAGAGTTGTAGCTATAGTGTGTTACGTGGCATTAATGAAATTAACATCTACTTGTTATCCCCTACGCCAGGAAACGGTCAACAACATGCGCGAGGAGAATCTATAGTCCATCAACGGCCCCTTCTTACTTTTCTGAAGCCCTGCTAAAGTTATACTTGCAGGATATTCCTCCGCCTCGTGCAAACAAAGCTTAGCTGAGCCTACAAAAGTACACAATATGAAAAACGCACCGCATTCTTGCGACTCAGTGTAGTGGAGAGATTTGGAGAGCTCCTAACATCGTGAACTTTAGAGCCGATGAGAGTGAAGCGAAGTGAGTGTGGAGCAGCGCCGGAATGCAAAGGCGGGGGAAACAGAAGATCCCCGAGAAAACCAGCCGACCAGCGGCATCGTCTGGCACGATTCCCACATGCGAAAATCCGGGAGCGACCCCGCCGGGAATCGAACTTGGTTCGCCTAGGTGGGAGGCGAGTGGTCTGACCACCACACAACGTGTTTTAAAGTGAGCTCTAGTTTACTTGTAGTGCTGCAAAAATAATCTTGTAAACTAGCTTACGAAGAAATGTTCTTAAAATTAAAAAAAATATATATCAATATAACATCGCAACAGATAGAGGAGAAATGGCGTCGCGATTTAGTTTGTGTTAGAGTACTCACGCTCTGATTGGCTGCGCAATCCTCTAGAAAAGGGTCTTGGTGGTCTCTGAACTACTGCTGCGAAAGATCCTCCATTGGAAGTGCTGCCTAGTTTACCAAGCGTTGGTTGGCGCACGGCGTTTCGACGTGTTTCTGGCCAGGGACGTCATTTTGCTGGCGTGTGCGGGTCGAGTTAGCGGAATAAGAGGTTATTTCACCTCTGTAATCTAAACACTTTGCGTGAGGCACGTATTTACAGACATTCAAAGCAAGTTAGAGGTAAGACACCATCCATCAGTTCAGAGAATGGCAGTTTTGTTGGTCTCTCTATTACCCCTCGCCACAGTCCTACTGGCCCACGCTTCACCGGACACTCTTATGTAGTGTAAATCATTCATTACCTGCCATCTGATAGCCAACATAATGCCGAGTTGAAAGCGTGCCAATGAAATGTTCCTTTGTGGGTAAAAAATAAAAACATTCAATAGATTCTGTTCTTTTCAGTAATTTTACACTCAGTACGCTAGCGACATAGAATTACATTGCAGTGAGCTTCATTCAAACTGCTAATATCACGTCGCCTATACATAAGGACACGAAAATTTCGCGTTTCAAGCGACCTGCAGGCTAGAATCCACGGTAATAGGAATGTGTATTTTCGAGCCTCAGCTTTGTGTTCATTGGCTGTTGCCGTGTGTGTGTATGCAGTCAGTTTTATCTTAAGCCAGGTGGCTCGGGATTCGGTGCTTGTTTCCTTGCAGGTCTGTTATTGGCTGAGAGTTCACATGGGCGTGTCTTATAAACTGTGATCGAATTACAAATATAACAGTCATGAAGACTACATGTGTTTGAAGTCNTAAACTGTGATCGAATTACAAATATAACAGTCATGAAGACTACATGTGTTTGAAGTCTAACTTGTTTTAAAATGAATTCGGAAATTTTTCCTATCCCTACACACACACGCACATACACACACACACACACACACATATATATATATATATATATATATAAGTAAAGTTAGTTTGTATGTTATGTACATAAATGTTCTCCATATATTTCTATACCGTTTAAGGGATATGGATCAAATTTGGCAGGGATTTCCTTCAGCATAAACCTTACAATACTTTGTAGAAAGGAGCCGCGGTAGTTTAGTGGATAGAATACTCGCCTCCCACCAAGGCGAACCGGGTATGATTTCCTGCGGCATCGCCCCCGGATTTTCGCATGTGGGAATCGTGCCGGACGATGCCACTGGCCGGCGGGTTTCCACGGGGTTCTCCCGTTTCCCCCGCCCCTTTCATTCCGGCGCTGCTCCATACTCACCTCGTTTCACCTACATCGGCTCTCAAGACCTCGATGTTAAGAGCCGCCCAAATCTCTTCACACTCTCACTCACGGTGGAGACCAAAATGGGCCCAGGCATCCCGTTGGGCAATAAACCTGTGAAATTGAGTAGTGTATCTCCGCCCCACCCCCTTGGGCCCGGAACCCCTAAAAGCAGGTCGTGTACCTCTCATTGCCCTCTTATAACCAGGCCACACCGGGTAGTTCTGCTAGTGTGTTTATAAAGTAAGTGGGCCGTCGTAGTATGACGGAAAACTCCATAAAACTCCGTTGGAATCAGGCGCTGTCATATAACGTAGATAGCAGTTGGAGTATTAAGTACTATCTGACAAATAATTATTTGTCAGATACCTCATGGATAGAATCCTGGAAAATTCGCGGATTCATTTCGGGACAAGCTAGAATTTGAAACACATGTGTTTATAAAACTTCAGCCATTAGTCCACACTGTGTTTGACACCTCCAGGGGAAGGCTGGCCCAATCGTCACCTTCTACTGTGACAGCAGACAGCCAATGTGCAGTTGATATCGGCATATTTGTACATAAGACTGGAGAGTCTAGCCTGCAAGTCGGTGGACTCGCGAATTTTACCGGTCTCTACTCATGGATTATAAATCCATGAGGTAAGACGAGATGGGGGGGTGGCCCAGCAAAAGAATGAGGATGATGTAGGACACGGGAGACCCCAGAGGAAACCCCTATACCATGGCTGTCCCCATCACAGATCCCACATGGTAATCCTCAATCAAAACTTCCCCGTCAGTCGGTGCCTGATATCGAACCAATGTCTCTAATGCTGCCAATATTCGCGTAAAAGCATTATTAGAGACCTGCATAGTTTTACTTTATTATTCGAAGACAGCCTAGACTTCAAAATTTTCTTTTTTAATTGCTTCTGTTGGTTGGCAACAGTTGTGTTTTATAGGCTGTTCAAAATTAATTGTGCACCTTTGAAATCAACCTTCGAATCATCTCACTGTCCTTACCTGCTTATATTTCAATGTGTCCACTGACTGCCATACGGCCAGTAAAGTGAGCAACGATAAAAATTCACAAATACCAAAGTGATGTATTATGGTCACTCTCTTTTTAATAAACACAGGTGTAAGAGTAGCAAAATTTGTCAAATATCAACGTTTCTAATAGCTCTACAGTTTCACTTGACCGACGGACGCATAAAGTGATCAGTAGAGACCTGCAAAATTCGCATTATTGTTTGAGGACATGTTAAACTTAATACACTTTTCCTTTGCACTACGTTTTTCATTGGACCAGTCTTTATTTGACACGCCCTTGGTAACTCTGCGCCAGTAAATGAACGCTGCACAACCGTGTGCCCCAATCACATAGAGTTCACTTAGGAAGAGAGTGAATTATAGTCAAGGCAGCAGCCAATGGAGAAACAACGCCGGCTCGAGTATATACAGTACTGTGAATCTTTTCTTGATGATCACTAGAACCAGTGACTTTTCGCCAAAAAAAATCGGAGCACACAGTAGACTTCAATACTATATACACACCTCAGCTGCTGTTATAACTCCATTGGCTGCTGGTGCCGTATCCGTCTTTGACCAAGCCACTCGTGACTAAGTAACTCCGATACTGAACCTTCGTGATTCGTGCGCAAACTGTTAACACGGGCCAGAACATTTTTTTAGCCAATCAAAGAAGCTGGACGACCCTACAGTGCTTTGGACTGTATCTTGTCTCGAAATCTTTCCGCGAAATATCACTGCCCCTACCGATCACAAATACTACGCCTAATTGATTGCGATGACAAAACAAAATCTCTGCCAGCTTAAGAACAGCACTCATCAAAATATTTCTAATTTTCTACACCAGAAATTATAAGTTAATGTGGGCATGAGAAGGTTAACGTACTGTTAAAAAAAAAAGTGCTGTTTTCAGTCAAACAGTGCAAAAACCACGCTTAACATAACCAACAAACAAAATATATTGGCTAAACATAGTTATAACCGAAATATAAATGGTTTCCAGTAGAAAACATTTAAATATATCAGCAGTTTGTATTTATTTATGTTCAGCAATGCTAACCGTGGTAAGTAATCGCCGGAAAGTAAGTTGACACATCTGTGACTTCAGTTCCAGATATTCAAATACAACTTTGTGATTAACGGCTTGTCTCAAGGAGAGCAGCTCAGGTGCCATATATCATATGTCAATTCCTTGAATAACAGTCCTACCTACCTGATATTAAAAATTATGAAACACTGGATACTAGTTGATGCCAACTATTTCGCATTCGAAAAAAAATTTATTTATTTTCCAACAGTACACACAAAATTATGTTAGTCCTATAACTTCTTTTTATATAGAAATTGGAAAACATGTTCTCGGCATATACAAAAAAAGAGCTGTTGCGAGTGTGGTTTTCAGCCATATCTAAAATTAATGACGCCATCTTTTGCGCTCTAAGTTGCTGTAAGCTAAGGTTTGTTCAGCGTTAACTTCAACTTACTCCCTGGTTAGTTTTAGATATGGTCTATTCGCGGCATCTTCATACTACTTTGAAAAATCACCACACGTATTACGCGTTTGGTAGTTTCAAAATGCGTCATGTATCCAGAGCGTTTTATACTTGTGTAAAAATAATAGTATATTTATTTTGGTTAATTTGAACTGTGAATTGTATTTAACATATACGTTATAATACATCATTTACAATTTTTATGAATAAAAAATAGAGAAAGTTCTTGTTAATATTAATGTTATTATCAGTAACTGGAAAATGGACATTCACCGCCAAGGACTGGGGGCTGGGGTGCCAAGGTGGCCACGGCAGCCATCTCGAATGACGTCACGCCGAAACCTCATGCTCTGTCATTCCTGCATTCCTCGTCAGCAGCGTTCATCTTATTTTTCCTTCGGAATTTCCTTATTTTCCCCTTGAAATTTTCCCTTTTTTNATTCCTCGTCAGCAGCGTTCATCTTATTTTTCCTTCGGAATTTCCTTATTTTCCCCTTGAAATTTTCCCTTTTTTCCCCTAACCCCAACCTTCTGCTCTATCATTTCATGTTGTTTGTTCATGCTCAGGCATTCCGATTTTTTATNCCCCTAACCCCAACCTTCTGCTCTATCATTTCATGTTGTTTGTTCATGCTCAGGCATTCCGATTTTTTATTTCATGCTCTGGCATTCCGATTATTATTCATTTTATGATCTCTCATTTCTTCCTGTCTCTCTCTTCCACGCCTTTTATAACTCTTGCATTCTATCCCTTAGTTTTCTCATATTTCTTCTGGTCTCCATTTTTTTCTCTTTCCTTCTTGTCTCCCACCCCTTTTCTCGTGATTTTTTACGTCCTCCATCTTTAAGTCCCGCACCTGCCGACAGTCGTCTGCTGTAGGTGGCCCCATTTAACTCTCGCGCCCGCCACGAGAGTGTGTTCTAAGTTCAACCATTCGTAGCTAGGAGCGGTGGTGTCGATGCGGCCATATTGTGTGTTGGTACACTCGGCGCCGACAGGGGTGAGCTGCTGGCGTCCATTTGAGTACCGTCGATGGCCGCCAGGGGTGATGTCATGAAAGGTCTAATTCCAGCGCACGGTAGGCTGGGACCCTCGCCCTCTCGCAGCCAACTGGAACGCCCGCCGCACCGTTTCGCTTCTGCGCGCTCGGCTACTCTGCTGCTCGAGAGTTGTGAGTCGGCGGGTGAAAGTGTCGACGTGGTCGAAGCAGGTCGTCGCGTGGTCGTGCCTACCTAGCTAATTGATTGGGCTCCCCCCCCCCCTGGGCAATGGGCGTCCACGCACGCACCTGCGCACTCGCCCAGGTGCACGATCTGGATGTAGGGAAGGGGGGAGTACCACCGCCGAAACGAGTCTTCGCCCACGGACATATCTCCAGACTCGACCCGGTAGCCACCACGTCATCGCCCGGTCACAGACGCATTTCCATACACCCACAGCTGCTCGCCTCTTAATTGCACGACCTTTTTTTTAACTACTTTGAGAGGAGGCCGCGGTGGTGTGGCGGATAGGGTGCTCGCCTCCTGCCGCGGCGAACCGGGTTTCGATTCCCGGCGGGGTCGCTCCCGGACTTTCGCACGTGGGATTCGTGCCGGGCGACTTTCATGGTTGGCGGGTTTTCTCAGGGATCTCCGATTTCCCTGGCCCTCGAATTCCGGCGCGGCTTCATTTACACTTCGTTTCGCGCTCACCGGCTCTCAATACCTCGTTGTTAACACATCTTCATGTCTGAAACTGTAGAGGTAATTCCCCCTTCCAACCCGCAACTACCAGGCCAGAAAGTTCGATGTGGCGCCACAACAAAACGATGCGGTAAGACGTCTGTGTAAAAGATGTGAATAGGAAACGATTTGTGTGTAGACACTGATATTATTTATTTAAGAAATAAATTTTGAAAGGGCGCTTTTCCAATCTCCCTTGCTACCAGACTCCTTACAAGACCCCCTCCCGCCTAATCAGGGAAGCTTACTACGTCCCTGCAAGTATCAGAGTATCAGTATAATCACATTGTATAGGCTATTCACGGTTAATTGAGCAATATTTAAATAATAAAACCTTTGCAAAATATCACTGCCCCTATCTTCATGCATTTTGACGGACACAATACGCGCCCAGTACAAGTGGCAACGACGGACGGAAAGTAGTTCAATGTCTTAGCGTAAAAATTTGACGTGTTAGGTAAAAGTCTGCGAATACTGGAGTGATTTATTTTACATTCTGTTTGTATGCACGTGGGTGTCAGAATTAGCAAATCTTTAAAATATGAACTTTTCTAACAGTTTCACTTGACCTTCACATAAATAGAGTGATCAGGCTCATCCCTAGCAATGCTAATTTTACGTATGGTGGAAGAATACACAGTGTGAACATAAGCATATCTTGAGCAGGGCTTTCGGTAGTGATCAGTTTACCGTGAACATCATATGCAGGATGATTCCAAAATCACGGGACAAATATTGAGGGGTGGTAGAGTTCACTAAAACAAACAATTATTGTATAGGAATATATGGGCGGAAGTGACGCGTTGAGGCACAAACACAAAAATAACACATGAAATGCAACACATTGTTTATTTACAACGTCGCCGCTAAATGCCTTTTTACAGCAATGGTTATAATAATTGCTCAAAATTGCTACCACCGACAGTAATGCAAGCTTGGTAGCGTCGGTGGAGTGATTGGCGAACAGATTCAAATACGCCGGGTATTTCACGCACGCCACCATTGTCAGCCAATCACGCCATATGTAGAGGTCGCCAAGCATGCGTGACTGTTGGTGGATGCATTTCCAGCAACTGTTTTAACATTTTCTGTACGGAATCACTCGTTAAGTATGCTGCTAATGAACTTTTCATGTTTCCGTTAATGTGTTATGTTTTTGTGTTTGTGCCTCAACGCGTCACTTCCACCCATATATTCCTATACAATAATTGTCTGTTTTAGTGAGCTCTACCACACCTCAATGTTTGTCCCATGATTTTATAATCATCCTGTAAATAAGGAGTGCTGGCGTATGTCAAATGTGTTCTGTCTGTTAGTCATATTTCCTTTTATTTATTTTACACAGTTCTACCGTCGATACTAAAAAAAATATATATTAAATTAACACACGGTTTTCATTCGAATTTTTTGCTGCACAACATTGCATGTTGCTCCAGTTAGCGCTGAATATTTGTTAAAAAGCCACGTGAAAGTAACAAGGGACTCTGTCATGTTGGAACACACATGGGACGACGGTGACACGAACCTAATAACCGAACCGGATTCCAAAAATTCTCATTCCAGCATACCGGATCTAGCAAATGCAAAGCCGCATACGATTTCACCAATCGCATCGCACTGACGAAGCCTAAATATTTCGAGCACGAGGCTCCAGAATGATAGACGAAGTGAGGTTAACTGAGGACGTAGTAGCAGCTGAGTGGAGATTGTAGAAAACCCGAGAGCACCCCGAGAAAATCCACACATCAAGGCACATTCCATCACATTTGCGTTCGTGGGAGGGTTCGCCCAAGAAAAAATGTTTTGGCAATACTGAGGAAGGCCTTGAAGAAGGAATTCCAGCTATACTTTGCAAGTTGCCTGCCCTTATTAAATTTCTAACGAATTTTAATATGACGTAGGATAACATTTTTGCTGTAGCTGGTTGTACGGTTTCAAATTCCACCTTTGAAACAAAATACCTCTCAGTAAGAGAATGTATAATGTTGTAAAAACGTAATTACTGCAGTATTTGTAATTTTTCCAGTGAATTTGGAAAATCAGTGCCGTGTCTTGACGTATAATTAAAAGTGAAATGCTTTTGTTACTTCCTACAGAAAATTTTTATGATTAATTTCTTGTTGTTTTACACAAATTAACGAAATAATTGTCGTGATAGTGGTAACATGATGACAGAAAGGAGAAGCCAAGCGTGGACTTCAGAAGTGTTCAACTTATGCAAAATTAGGGAGGCAATGTAGATATGTAACACTTTACACTAAAATTAATATTATGGGAGGGGTTAGGCTTTAAAAATAGAATTTAAAAATGGTGATTTTGAGGTACATCCAAAGCTGTTTGAGATAGAAGAGGAAAGGTTTACGGTAATATTGATATGTTAGTAGATCTGAAGCCTTCTAATCAAGTTCGTAAACTCACCCCTCTTCATAAACAGATCAGGGGGTAGCGAGGGTATCATCGCAAAAATTACTGAGACCATAAGGAATACTAAGTACGTTTATAAGGTTGAAAAAATTACGTGTGAAAATTAGCAGCTAAGATTGCCTTAGTGCGATACTCTCAGGCCAACCGGTCTCGAACAAACGGCTAAGGATAGGGCCAGTGGTTTTTCGCGTAAAACTCGGAGCACACAGTAGACTTCAATACCATATACACACCTCAGCTGTTGTTATACCTCCATTGGCTGCTGGTGCCGAGTCCGTCTTTGACCAAGCCACTCAGGACTAAGTAACTGTCACACTGAACTCTCGTGATTCGTGCGCAAACGGTTAACACGGGCCTGAATATTTTTTAGCCAATCAAAGAAGCTGGACGACCCTACAGTGCTTTGGACTGTATCTTGTCTGGAAATCTTTTCGCGAAATGTCACTGCCCCTCGCTAAGGAAGTTTCGAAAGTGTAAGATTGCTCGGTTAGGCAAAGCGTGTGACACTAGCGCCACCCTAGGCTGCTGAGTACATACTTGATGGCTTACACGCATGTGTACAGAATGAGTCGGAACATCATCGGCCAAACATTCCTGCGTGTTTCTTACGAAAGTGAGCGAGTGTGTGAAGCGAGGTCTTTAGAGCCGATGAAGGCGATTGAGGTGAGTATGGATCAGCGCTGGGATGCAAGGGCTGGGGGAAAAGGTAACGGGAGATCCCCGAGAAAACCCGCCTCCCAGCGGCATCGTCCGGCGCGATTCGCACGTGCAAACATCCGAGAGTTATCCGGCAGGGGATTGAACCAGGTTCGCTTTGGCGGGAGGCGGGCAGGCTGGCCGCTCAGCCACCGCAGCCCCCATCTTAAAAAGAAATATTACGAAAACTTGTGTTCCATCAAAGGCCGAAAATGCTTCCTGAAGATGGTACGCGCCATTGAAAGGTGGCGCTAAAACATGAGTTTGTTGCAAATATTAGGTAAAGTATTTAAAGTCGAACAATTACCATCAGGACAGTGTTCAGTTTAAAGTACATCTGCTAACAATGTAAATACGTCGCTATCATAGTATGTTGACACAGAAAAAAATACAGGTTGCAAGCATGTGTTGCATACTACTAAGTGGTGTCAAAGTTTACCTGGTTTACAAATGATGGGATTTTAATCAGCACGTAAAATTATTTAAAAATATCACCTTGCATTATTCCTTTAAACGCACATTTTTTGAAGATTTTGTGGAATTCCTGGGAAATGGTAAAGATTTGTGGTGATAACAAAATGCGACATTTCATCACTGGGAAACTAATTAAGCTTCGACATCAGGACATAGTTTACAAAACAGGGTTGCACCCTTATCTTTTCTGTGGCCACATTATGATTGCAGCGACGAGATTCCCAGTGGTTGCAGATATTATTCCAATAAAACATAATTATGAATGTCAAAGTTCCACTTTGAAAACTTTCCATAATGTTTTCAACCAACTCGTGTTTTATCTCCACCTTCAAGAATCATTGCCGCTCTTAGGAAACATTTTTGGCTGTGGGTCGAATGCATGTTTTCGAATTATTTCTTCCTAAGAAATCTGCAGACGGAGTTTGTTTCGTGTTTGTTTCCCGCTCACCCTGTTTATGTATAAATATATATTGTTTATTCATTATATAAGCAGTATGTGTATATGTTATATACAAATATATACATGTATATACATACTAGCTGTGACCGCGGCTCCCCTCGCATGGAATACGGAATTATAGTTTTTTTTAAATAAGGTCCTCCCCCCCCCCCTTNCAACGACGCTTTCACGTGCCGCTACCATTGTTCTCCACGTCCGCGTACGGTAAACCGACTGGGGAAAGCAAATTTTTTGAGATATTTTATCGCGATATATAGTAGCTAATATCAACTTTCAGCCGTCCAACTGTTTCTTAGTAAGAATTTACGTTGATCTGTTGCTAGGTTGCGACGTTGCATTGTTATTACGTTTGTTTACTTTTTCATTTTCCAATAAGAATTTCCCCAAGGGAATGAGACATTTTCTAGGGGTAAAAAGTAGCCTATGTCACTTTCTGGCCCTCCAACTATCTCTGTGCAAAAATTGACGTCGATCGGTTGCTCCGTTGCTCCGTTGCAACGTGGAAGGACAAACAAACAAACACACTTTCGTATTTATATAATAGTTAGGCTATATATAGCAAGGGCCGATATATTTTTCTGTTACATATCAATCAATAAATTATTTTCCATATCGATACTTATCGATATATCGATAAGTATCGATATATCTATAAGTATCGATATATGTATATATATATATATATATATATATATCGAGCATTGGCGCAGCATTGTACCCCGAGCGCTAATTTTACTAAAAACATTTTTTGAGGGAATGAGATATTTTTTCGAGATAAAAAGTAGCCTATGTTTCTTCCCGGTCTTCCAACTATCTCTGTGCAAAAAAATCACGTCGCACCGTTGCTCCGTTGCGACGTGAAAGAAGGACAAACAAACATCCAAACACACTTTCACATATACATACATATATATATATATATATATAATGCAAAAGTCGCTGATGTAACACCAGGTTGCGTAGAGATGAGAAAACTGCGAAAGAAATATACGGGTAATTTTGTATTACGACTAACCTTTGGTCTCAGCGGCTCCACGATTCTAACGCATGACCACATGCTTGAACCACCGCTACCACAACGCAAAGAAACTGTTGTAAACTCACGTTTAGGCCATTTACTAGTTCACGTGATCGACACACTCTTTAGTTGGGTACGAAATAACCTACACACCAACATTAACTGTTCTACGCGAGCGAATCACTTCCAGTGCTTACAACTGTACTGTAGTGGTGTGTATTAATGTGTACTCCCATTGCACGATGTATCGTTTGTGAAACTACACAAAGCATAATCTACTGCCTTCATCACAGCGCTACTGTGTATAGTAAGTAAGGACCAGTGACGTTTCGCGTAAAAATCGGAGCACACAGTAGACTTCAATACTGTATACACACCTCAGCTGTTGTTATACCTCCATTGGCTGCTGGTGCCGTGTCCGTCTTCGACCAAGCCACTCAGGATTAACTAACTCCGACACTGAACCTTCGTGATTCCTGCGCAAACAGTTAACACGGATCAGAACATTTTTAGCCAATCAAAGAAGCTGGACGACCCTATAGTGCTTTGGACTGTATCTTGTCTCGAAATCTTTTCGCGAAATATCACTGCCCCTCTGTATAATCCATTCGCAGTTACTTCCAACTTTTCTGAAGCCCTGCTAAGGTTTTAATTCCACGATATACCTCCACCTCATGCAAATAGAGCTTTGCCGTGTCTAGAAAATGGTAAAATTTTACTATAGGNATGCTAAGCGTTATCAACACATCCATTTTCACATTTTCTCCCTGCTTTCACTCATAACAATTATAAAATGTATAGATATAATATACATAACAGTTAAATTATAACCAAAAATTGGGTACTTTCATGTTAACACAAATATAAAACGATTCGAAACATGGCATTTTTTTACGAAACAACCAAACACGTCGTACATGGGATGATTTTTCTAATGTTTGTTTCAGAAAGTGTGAAGAAACCGCGAACAGACGATATCTGAGGCGGTGGCCTCATACACGATCATATGCTAGATGCATGGGGTCGCTGATACCAGAGGTTGTCCATACTAAAAAAAAAATGGCCCGTGTATTTATTTCTCAGTTTTCTGTTCCCTACGTAACCTGGGTGTATAAATACGCTGTATTTTTTTTTTAACTGTGTATATAATTTGCTACGCGCGTGGCAACAGGTTCCTCCAGGATTGCGAGGTTGTCCGCCGTATTGCTCCACATACGAGTGCTTTACCCCGATATTTTTTTTTTCCTCTTCTCTCGGTCTCTCTCTCTCT
>NQII01000436.1:427425-512608 GCA_002778355.1 Clitarchus hookeri
TTAGGCGGGTTTCCGCCGCGCTCCCGTGAGCCGGTCAACCAGATCTCCAGGTGTCGGGGGAGCTAGCAGGCCCAGAGCTCGAGGCCTTTGATCTCTGCGAGCCGCTTTCCAGCTCCCCTGGGGCGATCCGGGTCTTCGCCTCTCCACCGCGCGCACAGTGTGTGCGATTTCATCGGAGTAGGTGGACCGAAACCACGTTTTCAACTTCAGCCAAACCCCCGAGTACCAACCCTAGTTTCATAGACAGATGGTTGAGCTGCCATGTTTGACTGGCCAGAGACGGGTCACGCATGCCTAGAGACCTGAAAAATTCGCGAGTTCAATGATCTGTAGGCTATGCTCCATTTTCGTATGCAAAATCNCACGCATGCCTAGAGACCTGAAAAATTCGCGAGTTCAATGATCTGTAGGCTATGCTCCATTTTCGTATGCAAAATCGTGCATATATTACTGTTCATTGGTTGCTTGTTGTATTAGCGGAATACGGTGATTCGGTCTGCATTTTACTGTGTATTTATTATTGGCTCAGAGTTGTCCAGGGTGTGTAATTAAACGGATGGAACAATAGCATTAGCAATACAAACGTACGAAGTTTCGAATTCTAGCTTGTCGCTAATGGAAAACGCGAATTTTCCAGGTCTCTAGGCATGCCACATGTCTGTGTTGGATTATTTTTGTGTACCTACCTGCTGACGAAAGTCCAACTTGGCTTCTATTCTGTGCCTCTGTGTTGTTTTCTGTATACGTTATTCAGTTTTTTTCAGAGACCTACTGCAAAATATCCAAAATAATGTCATCCCGAATAATGTCATCTTGACATGCTAGCCCCACGGAATCCTTTAAAAAATAACACATATACCAGTAACACTGTCATTTAACAATCTTCGATTCAGTGTATATTTTCCGAGTTGCTGTCAGCCTATGTTACCTGCTAGTGTTTTTCTCGTCACTTTTGGTCGACTACCGAAGAGTTGCAAGATGGCCATTATATTTTCTCTCAAGTACGAATCTTCACCGACACAGGTTTACGGTTGAACAATAGCAAAGTATAAAAGACGAGGCTCGACAACGAGGTTTTATATGCAGACAGATTCACACACGAATACACACACAGACCGGAGAATGTTGTCATACGGATTTATTTTCAGAGTTAATGAAGCTAATAAATTTGCTAAGAAAAATGAGCTCTAGGAGGCATAGGACGTACACCTACTATTTTCAGTCGAATATTCCTTCCCTTAACTGTGTTATGTTGTGAATAAAATCAATTATTAATCGTATCTAGGGGCAGTGATATTTCGCGAAAAGATTTCGAGACAAGATACAGTCCAAAGCACTGAAGGGTCGTCCAGCTTCTTTGAATGGCTAAAAAGTGTTCTGGCCAGTGTCAACCGTTTGCGCACGAACCACGAAGGCTCAGTGTCGGAGTTACTTAGTCCTGAGTGGCTCGGTCAAATATGGACACTGCACCAGCAGCCAATGGAGGTATAACAGCAGCTAAGGTGTGTATATAGTATTGAAGTCTACTGCGTGCTCAGATTTTATGCGAAAAGTCACTGGCCCTATCAATCACCAATGATATTACCTGCGGGTAAATGATTTGCAAACGAACTTACTGGTCTAGGTCATAATTGGTTCGTTTAAATACAACCGAACATATAGCCAACAGCTGACTGGCTTTGAAAAACGAAACAAGTGTCGACTTAAGTACAGCACCCATCATAATGTTTTTGTTTGCAACACCTGAAACCGTAAATTAAAGTGGGTCTGAAAGGGTTAAGACCTGCTTATACGCACGTTGTGTATTCTTGCGCGTTATGTAAAATTAATACTGCTATGGGCCTTATCACTTTATTCATGCGTCGGTCAAGTGAAACTGTGAAATTATTAGAAAAGTAAATACTTCACAAGTCTGCTAATTNATCACTTTATTCATGCGTCGGTCAAGTGAAACTGTGAAATTATTAGAAAAGTAAATACTTCACAAGTCTGCTAATTTTTACACTTAGATGAGTTAAAAAACAACAAGAAGCAAAATAAATAATTTTATTGACCAAAAATGATAACACACCGCTTTTAATTCGACTTTACGACATGGAACTACTTCCCCTCCATCGTTACCAACTTTACTGGGTGAATGTCACTCAGTGCGCCCGTTAAAATATATGCAGGTATGAGCAGTGACATTTTTCTAAGGTCGATTTCAAAAGTGATCAATTTAACGTAAATAGCTTTAAGGTATGCAATCTTCCTGTTAGCCTTTCTTTATAAAAGCTTGCGCGTTAACTACTTTAGCTCATTATTATACTATTAACTTTCATAATATATTTAATTTCAGATGTTTCAATAGAGAATAGTTTCTGTCTTACAAAAACTTTCGAATCCATTTAAAGCAACGAATACAATGGAACCTATGGAAACAGTTTCAGTTGTTTTATGGCACGAACGTCAAACAGTAGGCAAAGTGTTGGAACAGAGTAGATATATACACAGAGACGAGATTAAATGTCGGTTCCTTTGATGTAGTCGTACCCATTGTCTGATTGGCTGCATGAGGCTCTGGGAACGGAGCTTGCGGCTGAAATAGGGTTACCAGACGTCCGGCAAAATGAGTGAAGAGTGAGTGACGAGACTTAGACGGCTCTTGACAACGAGGTCTTGAGAGCCGATGGGGGTGATTGAGGTGAGTATGGAGCAGCACCGGAATGAAAGGTCGGGGGAAACGGGAGATCCCCGGGAAAACACACCGACCAACGGCATCGTCCAGCATGATTCCCACATGCAGAAATCCGGTAGTGGCCCGGCCATGGATTGAACCCGGTACGCCTTTGTGAGAGGCGAGCAGTCTAACCGCTTAGCCACCCCTGCCCCTAGCAAAATGAGGACGTGTCCTTCTTTGTAAGCATTTTTCTGCGTCCAGCCGGATTTTTCGTTGTGATCCAAAACATCCGGTTTTTTTTTTTNTGTCCTTCTTTGTAAGCATTTTTCTGCGTCCAGCCGGATTTTTCGTTGTGATCCAAAACATCCGGTTTTTTTTTTTAGATTATTAATGATAGCATGCGTCTACTTATTACTTTGTGAGTATAAGTCTTTGTGCAACATAATTNTTTTTTTTTTAGATTATTAATGATAGCATGCGTCTACTTATTACTTTGTGAGTATAAGTCTTTGTGCAACATAATTTTTCTATAGTTATGTTATCAACATTCACTTGGCTGATAATAGAAAAACTGATGCGTATTCTTTGATAAACCATATATATTACGTTTACGTTATTTCGTTTTTCAATTTCTTATTTAGATACATTTTTATACTGTTGTGTAAGCATCACAGTCAATGGGAACGTAATTTTATGTTAATTATTAAACTTAAGAAAAATGTTTTATTCCATTAATAATGACTTGTGAAACTCTTTTTACACGTTAAGATTAAATTATGAGAAAAAATTATCTATGATTATTTAGTACGAATAATTTATGGCGCTAATGAAATTGCACTGTAAACATTTTTAATAAAAAGCCCTTTCCCACAGTTTATCTATTATCCTGAGTGGCTGGTAACACTAGGACTGAATCAGGGGGCGGCGTTGCTTCTAGTTACATAGGGAGAAATGGCGAAGGCTGTTACTCCAACATCGCCAAGCTGTGACGCAATCACAGCGTTGAAATTTTTTAAGTCGCAATATTCAACGTATATTATTTCCAGAGCTTGCTGATGTTTGACTTAATAGTTCGGCTGAGGCAGATATTTATCAGCACGTACCTAGGGGCAGTGATATTTCGCGAAAATATTTCGAGACAAGATACAGTTCGAAGCACTGTAAGGTCGTCCAGCTTCTTTGATCGGCTAAGAAATGTTCTGGACCGTGTTAACCGTTTGCGCAGGAATCACGAAGGTTCAGTGTCGGAGTTACTTAGTCCTGAGTGGCTTGATCGAAGACGGACACGGCGCCAGCAGCCAATGGAGGTATTACAACAGCTGAGGTGTGTTAGTATTGAAGTCTGCTGTGTGATCCGATTTTTACGCGAAAAGTCACTGGATCTACCTATACCCCAGGGAAAGGCGATGTACAGCACCGAACACGAATTTACTTATTCTGCAACATGTCAATCGTGGACGAGTATACTCAGTGTAACATGTTTAGGAGTTAATTTACCACGTTCTTATAATGGATTTAGAAATATACGTAGATAATGTGGTTTTTCCACAAGAATACTTTGCGCCAAGCTAATCTTCAAACCTCTGTGGTGTCCTAACACATTTATAAATAGCAGAAATATTAGCTCTTTTCGCAGGCGAATCATGAACGTGTAGTTTGCTGATGTCTTATTGGGCCAATAAAAAAAATTTTAACTGACCCGAATTCTAGTTAGTAACATATTTCCGCCAGTAAGGAAAGAAATGGTGAAGGCATGTGCATAGGACATTGAAACCTAACATGTTGTCCGATATTTTCTCAATAAATAATCGTCTCTAAATATATGGGATATTATTTATACAAACTGGTGAAATTGAAGTGAACCATTATTTTTATCATTGAAAAGAATTGGTTGCAAAAAAAACTTTATAATTTATAAATAGAGACCTGAAAAATTCGCTGATTCATTTTGGGACGAGCTAGAATTCAAAAAACGTGTATTTACATAACTTCAGTCATTGGACCACACGATGTTTGACACCTCCTGGAGAAGGCTGGCCCAATCTTCGCCCTCCACTGTGACAGCAAAACAACCAATGTGCAGTTGACATCGGCATATTTGTACTGTAGAGTTCAACCTGCAGGTCGTTGAACTCGCGAATTTTTCAGGCCTCTACTTATAAAGCGTTGAGAAGTTGCAGTATATGTACACATACGCCTACATATAGGCTGTTCACGGTAAAGTGAACTTTTTCGAGGTCCTTTTTTTTCTATCAGCCTTTTCTTATCCTTCAACCACTTTTTAAAATAAATATATTGTAATTTAAGTAATTAACACAGTGTATACACTATATGTATTTCCCCGGACGGACTCGAAATTTAACGTCTGAGACTACAATAAAACAATAAAGAATAGTTATTGACTATTATTCCAAATCAGGGTGTTTCAAAAAGTGCTCACTTTACCGTGAATAGTGTATATATATATATATATATATATATATACACACACACACACTTTGTACGATGTACACTTTAAATCCGAATCAGTGATATCAATTAGTGAAATAATGTTCACTGAAAGTTAGTTGATAAGACTACTGCCGACTGGCGAATCAAGCAAATTAACTGGGAACAGGTGATTTATAGCAGTGATATTCTTGAAATTCAGTGGTAAAACACAAATAAATCAATGAAATTCAACCACTTAATTAATTAGTTATCTGGCACTGATTATCAGTTCCTCAACTCTCATTGTTTTCACTGATTTGTCTCAATTCTCACTGATTAAAGTTTAGAGTGTAGAAAATATCGTAATAACTAGGGGCAGTGATATTTCGCAAAAATATTTTGAGACAAGATAGAGTCCAAAGCACTCTAGGTTCGTCCAGCTTCTTTGATCGGCTAAAAAAATATTCTGGCCCGTGTTAACCGTTTGCGCACGAATCACGAAGGTTAACAGTGTCAGAGTTACTTAGTCCTGAGTGGCTTGGTCAAAGACGGACATGGCACCAGCAGCCAATGGACGTATAACAACAGCTGAGGTGTGTGTATAGTATTGAAGTCTACTGTGTGCTCCGATTTTTACGCGAAAAGTCACTGGCCCTGGTAATAACTATACAAGTAAATAAAGTTTGGAATACACTCAGTTCAGTTCCGATCTCGAATTCCCTGAGGATACTAAGCAAAACTCCTTTCGGAATAGTAATTGATTCGTTACGGATGGATTGGACTGGAGAGAGTTGGCACTTGACCTTTCAGCCCACATACACTCACCCGCTACCCTGCAGACGTTGTAAATAACGCGAACTTGCAGGCGTACTTTCGCGCTGTGATAAAGAAATCAGCGAACCGTAAAGAGTCTGCTTTCTCGCTTGCTCAAGCCAGCTTGCAATTTTTTTTCCAACCACCTGAGGTTTATAACTAATTGCTGCCATTATCACACGTTGACACGCTCGTTGTCCGATTCGTTCCGCGCAAGTGGGGGTGCCTGCACCTACAGCTACTTCCAAAAATTACAGCCTGCACTTTTAACCCATTCAGACCCAGCATACACAGTTGTGTACATTACGCACGTGTATAGGCCATTCACGGTAAAGTGAGCACTTTTTAAGGCCCTGCTAATTTTTACCTTTCCACCACTTTTTAATATAAACATCGCCGTGTAACTAATAAACACAGTGTATACGTTCCATCAATATCAAAAGTTAACGTCTAAGATTGTAATAAAATATGTATTTATTACTGGTTAAAGCCCTTTGAGAGGGGCCTTAAAAAGTGCTCGCTTTACAGTCAACAGCCTGTAGGTAATTTTTTTAGTCTGTACTGCACACTGCGAAGCTCATTGACCAATGATTTTACCTGTGGGCGAATTATTCGCAAGACGTTATGCTGGTCCGTGTCATATCCGGTTCATATTACTGTAGCCGAACATACAGCCTACAGCTCATTGACACTGTGACAACGAAGCAAGTGTTGTGTCGACTTAAGTACAGCACGCGTCAGAACTAGGGCCAGTGACTTTCCACGTAAAAATCGGAGCACACAGTAGACTTCAATACTATATACACACACCTCAGCTGTTGTTATACCTCCATTGGCTGCTGGTGCCGTGTCCGTATTCGACCAAGCCACTCAGGACTAAGTAACTCCGACACTGAACCTTCGTAATTCGTGCGCAAACGGTTAACACGGGCCAGAACATTTTATAGCCAATCAAAGAAGCTGGACGACTCTACAGTGCTTTGAACTGTATCTTGTCTCGAAATATTTTCGCGAAATATCACTGCCNCTCGAAGACGTTGATTCACAATGTTTGTTGTTTGATTCCGGTTGACAACAGAGAAGTTGTGTTTGATTATGGCAATGGCAAAACGAGGTAGCTGGAACATAGCGGTCGGGCTCATCCCGAAAAAAAAATGAATATAGAATCGAATTCCCATCCAACACTGAAATAGCTCTAATGCGTAAAACACGTAGAGCATAACTAAAGAAGGATGTCTGACCCGAAGTCAAAATGGCTTTCCTCACCAAAACACATGCTTCCCTGCCATGTCAATGTCGGGAAAAACCCCATGAACGGAGCCTAAGAATACATCAGGACTTTCCTTCTGCTTACTCATGAAATCGCACGTTCTGTTTTTATTTCCTGAAAGAATGCTACAGCAGGCATTACGACAGGCGATTATTATTTTTAGAAAGCCAAAAAAAAAAAAAATTGTTTTTGGTTATAATTTTAAAATTGTGCAAAACTGGTTTCTTAGTTTCTGTGATTATGGAAAATACTTAACACGATTTTTAATAAACTGAATCAAAATAAAACTTTTCATTTTATAAAATATATTCACGTGTACGTATTTGTTATAATTTTGTTATTCACGAATTAGGACCTTCCCGAGCATAAAAACCTGAGTACGCTACTGGATTCTGGTACTACCCTCAATAATAATCCACTGCCTTCGATGAGCTAGGGGGCGGGGCCCGCGTTAACGCAGCAGTCAGATTACTCGCCTCCCACCAAGGCCAACCGTGTTTGATTCTCTGCGGGGCCACCCAGATTTTCGTATGTAGGAAGCGTGGAGACGTTGCTTATGACCAGGAGGTTTTCCCTGGGTACTCCCGTTTCCCCCGCCAATGCACTCCGTCACAGATTCATCATTACCTCGTCCTCACTTCACCTTTACCGGCGTTCAGAGCCTCACTGTTACGCGTAGACTTAAACCTCTCAACTCCCAATTCAGTGTAGTACAGTGCCACGTGATATATTGTAGTCTATCCGTGGTTTCTAGGAACTTTTTTTTTAACCGAACCTTTAAATATCCCCCTATGTATGAAATGTTTGGTTGTTTCCTAAATACAGATGGTGATTCTAAAATCACAGACAAACATTGAGGGGTAGTAGAGCTCACTAAAACAGACAATTATTGTATAGGAATATATGTGCGGGAGTGACGCGTTGAGGCACAAACACAAAAATAACACATGAAATGCAATACAATGTTTATTTACAACGTCGCCGCTAAATGCCTTTTTACAGCACTTTTTATAATAATTGCCCAAAATTGCTACCACCGACAGTAATGCAAGCTTGGTAGCGTCGGTGGAGTGATGCTGATGCAGCAGGTCACTGGCGCACCGTTTGACTGCCCTCAACTATCGCCACCATTGTCAGCCAATCACGCCATATGTAGAGGTCACCAAGCATGCATGACTGTTGGTGGATGTATTTACAGAAACTGTTTTAACATTTTCTGTACGGAATCACTCGTTACGTATGCTGCTAATAAACATTTTATGTTTCCGTTAATGTGTTATTTTTTTGTGTTTGTCCCTCAATGCGTCACTCCCGCCCATATATTCCTATACAATAATTGTTTGTTTTAGTGAGCTCTGCCACCCCTCAATGTTTGTCCCATGATTTAAGAATCATCCTGTATGTCATGCATCAGAACGGTTTAAACTTCTCTTGACATGAAAGTAACTTATTTTTCGTTAAAAAGAACTTTTACTTATGTATTATCCATGGATTATAATATTTCATTTATAATTAATACAAATAAAAACAGCAAGAAAAATGTGTATTGATAGAGCTTAGTAAGAAATAGTTCTCATTCAAAATATTATTGAACTAAGTGCGCACGAATTCAGTGCGTTTTCCTTTTGGCGTAACTTTCTAGACTCGGTTAAGGTTTATTCTATTAAGGTTAGGAACAAAAACGGATTTCTTATATGGGAGAGTTTTGCATAGTATAAATTCCCACCGATAGGTGTGCATGTGTTCCAGAGAGGTGTATATTATGTTCGCGGTAAATAGAGAAATTATATATATTTTTTGTGTGTAAAAGTATGTTTTTTTGCTGGAATTGTCATTATACTTGCTCCAACCAAAATATTAAGTATTAACTTTTTTTCCTAACTGTATTAGCCATCCCCTACAACTTTGTTTCCAAGAGCAAACAGTAAAAATACAACTCTGTTTCGCATTTAGATTTCACGAGCAAGTCTATTTCAATGAAAAATGTTACGGATTTAAGTGACAAATAAATATAGCTGTCATTAAAATAAAATAATTTTTGTTCTTTTCTTCTTCCCTTAAGAAAACTGCGTAAAGCCCAAAAATTATATTTTTTATCATTTCACTACTTTTTTTGTTTCAGTTGTCATACAATGAAGTAATTGTGTGAGCCAACGTTTACCTAAATCCAGTTTACAACAAAATATTAAACAAAATGTGAACATATTTCGTTATATTTCCATTATAGTGCTACGGACAAAGTTTATTCGTCACGTAGGTTCTAAAACAATAAAAATCAGAATAATTTACACAATTATATTTATTTTATGAAAATGGCAGTTGTCTCACCTACTTATATACAAAGCGGGAAAATCCTGTAAACATGCGACGTCAGAGCACCCTGGCGGCGAAAATGTCTAGTTGCCAAACTAAAGGCACTGAGCTTCTCAACGTGAGTAGAATAAACCTTGACTCGGTTAAGCTTTATTTGCACGAGGCGGAAGAATATCCTTGAAGTAGAACTTTAGCAGGGCTTCAGAAAAGTTGGAAGTAGCCGTGAATGACTTCAATTAATTTACTCTCTCTCTCTTTTACTGAAAATAACAAATCACTTAGACTGAGGACTTTGTAAATGCTAACAGTATTTTATTTTAAAGTTATTACCAATCCACGTGGGTTTTTCTAAACCTTTCCGTTACCTGAACAGAAAGACATAGAAACATTTCAGTCTTTGTGTAGGCAATAATTTGCGTGTGTCACATGAAGGTCGTATTACACTCATTACATACAGTGCAACCTATACTTTAAAAACATAAACAAATATGGCTGCCGCCTGGTGGCTAAATAGACGTCTCCTCTGGCGGTGAAATCGATAATTAAATAACTAGCATTACCTAGGTGATGAAAACGTAAACAAATGACAAACGAAAAAATGAGTATGGTGGGGGGACTGCATTCGACAGAATAAACAAAGGTGAGGGGGAGTATCCTTTCGACTAATTAACCAATGAGAAACATTGACGAGGGTCAGTCGTCTGCTTGATGTGGCGCTGATGAAACCTCCGTAAATGTAAGTTTTTATATACATGTATTAATAATCATTTTTTATTTTTTATAACTAATTGAGATTATTTAATTTTTGACGTGACAACGTCTTAAATTAGGTTGCGGCTGGGNTGGTAATAATAGGTAATGGACGATGGGTCGTGCGTCGTGGGTCATGGATCAATGAGTCACTGGTTCATGGGGTCTCGGGTCAATGGGTCCATGGGTCCATGGGTCAATGCGTCATGGGTCATGGGCCACGGAGTCTTGGGTCTTGGGTAAAGTGTGAATTTTTTTCAGAATTTGTTCAAATTTTTGGAAAAAAAAATTTATTTTGTTATAATTTTTTGAAATATTTTGGTTTTTTTTTTAAAATTTTTTAACTTTAAGCTCATCTAAGGTCAAGGTTGAAGGTCAAGAGCAAGGCCTTCAACATTTAACATAGCTGACAAGATGCACACTGGCCGATCTGGTGAGGGTCTGTAGTGTCGGGGGGTTAGATTATCCACCTTTCATCGAACATGGATCTCCAAAATTTACATCTTTAAGCAATTATTTTAAATAATTTTTAAATAAATTTTAATTTTTCATACATTTTTTTGGGATTTTATAATTTTTCTGCAGTTTTTTTGTAAATTTTGTTTCAAAGTCATTCAAGGTCATGGGTACAGGGTTAAGGTCAAGGTTACGGGTCAAGGTCAAAGGTCATCTGGATCCAATATGGTGGTTGGGTGACGTCACAACATGGCGGCCGGCCGCGGCCGGCGATGGTGCCAAGTGCAAGTTTTTTCGTTTTTAAAATACATTGTCACTGACTTCCCTTATATATTCTACTTTAAAAGTATTGTATAATGTACCCTTTTACTATATGTTCAATTATATAATTAAATTATAAATAATTTTTGAAAATGAATAAATTTAAATTTATAATAAAAATATATATTTAATAAATTATGCAGGTAGTCAATGTCCCGCATAATGCATGTAGGTATACAGCTAACTGGAAAAATTAAATTTTGAAATAGGTTGAAAATTACAGATTTTCCTATGCCTATAAAAAATATGAATGTCGACAGCTCGCCTGGCGGTTGAATCGACAGTGGGTAGATGCTGACAGCTCGTCTGATGGTGAAATCGAGAAATCAACCCCCCCCCCCNTTGAAAATATAATCCAAAATGGTGGGTGCCGACAGCACCATCTATACGTTATAAAGTAAACAAATATGGCTGCCGCCTGGTGGTTAAATCACCAGCTCGCCGGGTGATGAAATCGGTAAGTAATATACTAGTGCCACCTAGGTATTGAAAATGAAAACAAATGGCAAACAGAAAAAAAAAGAGACGTCTGCATACAATGGAATGAGTATTGTTGAGGGGGGGAGGGTGAAGACCTGCCTTTTGATGAACCAATAAGAAACATCGGTGGCGGGTCAGTCGTCTGCTACACGTGGTGCTAGGGAAACCTCCAGAAATTTAAGTTTTTTTAAATAATAGTTTAAAAAGAAATGTATAACCATTTTTTAAAAATATTTTTTATAAATTTTTACATACATTTTTTATAAAAATTATAATTTTAGGAATTTTTTTGTGGATTTTGTAATTTTTATTGGGTTCAAGGTCATTCAAGGTCACGGGTCAAGGTCAAGGCTGGCGAGTTCCTGGCTCATACTTCCCCATTCCCTTGTGGCAGAACGCAGATAAATATACCAATTGTGACACTCTCGATAAGAAGTTAAGAAGTAGAGCAGCTATTTTAAAAAATAAATTACAACAGTATTCCAGAAATTGTTTACGTTAAAATTATATGCAATTATAGACAGGGACATTTTCAATTCAACGGTTGGTATCAGCAAACGTTTAATAAATAGCAAACCATGTAGGCACACGGCCTTGTAAGTGTGGCGCTAGTGTCGACGGTGACGAGATCAGAAGCAGATAACCGGACCGGGACGTTCGGTCCAATCCCCCGGGCAAGCTGGTCCCAGTGACCTGGCGGTTTCCTGGTATCTGCCATTATAAGCAGTCCATAAATTATCCCGGAGCAAGCTGATTTTTGGCACAGGTTCGCTCACAAATGGAATTCTACTGCTTTCTTTCGCTCGGAACGATTCCGTCTCAAGACGTCCTCTCAAAGTAGAGAGGAAAAAAAAAAATTCCATTTTTACAAAAATAAATTGAATATCCATTGCCGGAAAATTTTACGGACACTTCAAGCATAATATAATAACTTTACGAAAAAAAAAAGCATTACATCAGGAATGTCCAGAAACAATTAAATCGAAAGTAGTATGTTTATATGTCGGGCAGAAAATAAATTCTGAAATTGTCTGACAAATTGCAAGAAAACTAGAGCGACGATAATGAAAACTTTCCTTATTTGGATTAAATTACTAACAAAATAAGAATCGTCATAATCAACAGTTTTATTTTTGAGAATATTAAACTAAAATATCGATACGCTATTAGTAGGGGCAGTGATATTTCGTGAAAAGATTTCGAGACAAGATACAATCCAAAGCACTGTAGGGTCGTCCAGCTTATTTGATTGGCTAAAAAATGTTCTGGCTTGTGATAACCGTTTGCGCACGAATCGCGAAGGTTCAGTGTCGGAGTTACTTAGTCCTGAGTGGCTTGGTCAAATACGGACACGGCACCAGCAGCCAATGGAGGTATAACAACAGCTGAGGTGTATATATAGTATTGAAGTCTACTGTGTGCTCCGATTTTTACGCGAAAAGTCCCTGACCCTAGCTATTAGCTATAGTCTATTCGCGGATTCTTCACACTTTTTGAATCAAACCTTTGAAAAATCACCCCATGTACGACGTGTTTAGTTATTTCCTAAATACGCCATGCATCACAGCCGTTTTATACCTCTGTTAACATAAAACTTCTTATTTTTCGTAAATTTGAAGTTTTACCTATATTATATTTATAAATTATAACATATCATTTATTTTAAATATGAATATAAACAGTGAGAAAACATTGGTGTTCGTAGCGCCTAGTAAGAAATAGTTCTCATGCACAATACTATTAGAACTAAGTGCGTACGAATTCGGTGCGTTGTCCTTCGGTGTAATTTTGTAGACTTTGTTAAGCTAAGTTTGCACGAGGCGGAGGAATATCCTGGAAGTAGAACTTTAACAGGGTTTCAGAAAAGTGAGAAGTAACCGTGAATGGAATTTATAGTACAATCTATAGCATGATAGTGTTTCGTACTCGCTGCTTTGCGTCGCTTCCCTTGGCCCGGCCCGTACGAGCGAGCGAAGGAGGACGACAGAGGTTGTAGCTTGAGAAGTCCGTGGCAATTTACAAAGGGTTATCAGCTGCGTGCCGCTGCGATAACCCCCGCCGCGACTCGCACGTTCCTGGCCTCCAGCGGTTTGAATTTCTGTGGTTGTCTTTGAAAAGAATGTTCAGGTTTATCGCCCTTGCCTCTCTCGGCGATTCTCGGTGTGCGGGGAACCTTCCAGATCGGGCCAGCGAGACTACGACGCGCCTTCGAGCAGGTTCTTGAGAGTTTAGAGTCTGTGGGATTGCGCGACCTTGAGCGCCAGACGTTCGAAGACCAGCGAAGACGACGAGCCAGCAGAGCGACGAGTGGCGGTGAGAGAGGCCAGTGGGAGTGAAGTCTGCGGACTGCGAGCATCGGCGCAGTGAAGAGTGAGACAGCCGGGCGGGATTACTGAACTGTATGCGTGAGTGTAAGACATTTGAAATTATGGGAATAGACCAATTGAGCATGTGTAAATAATGTGTGTGAATGAAGTGACTATAACCAATATAGAGACATTGAGAAGGACTTAAATAAGATTTGAGATAGTTAAATATTGCGTTCACTGAGAATAACAAGGGTAATACTGGAGTGGATAGTTTAATGTTGTAATTAATAGCCATGTGAATAAATTAACAATCAAATTTAGTTCTTTTATTTTTATTAAGATTTCTATCCCTCGCGAACTCAAATATGCCCCTATATGTCTGGTAACAATATTTTACCGATCAACCAAACAATATAGTGCAGTTCTAAAAACAGTACAAATGTGATGAGTGTGACAAGTGGACTTGGCACATAGTATTTACTACTGTAGGAATATCCACATCAGTGCCTTTTGTTGCAGTCTACCACAAGAAGTTAATTTTTCTTACATGCTGACCTCCAATTGGACAGTTGCTTCTTTGTGTGATCCCTTACAAAAGTTTACATTGTAACACGGCAGTGCTAATCAATGAAACTTACACAACTAGTCTTTGCTGTCGTACAGAAATAATCATTGGGATATTGAAATGCAGGTAGCACAATTCTTTCAAACAGTCTGTAAGTGGACATTGCTCGGTCGCCGCAGGTTACAACCAACCCTTCCATAACTGGGATCTTCTGTAACGAGATTCTTCTAACATCGCTGAAAATTTCGCTTGTGCTTTAAAGGCAGTGCACATAATTTCAGTTTTAATGCCAAACTGTAAGTTTAGTTTATTTACGATGTCTATACACTTTCCGAATAGAACCTTTGAAAAATAACTGAATGTTTGAAATGTTCTGTTATTTCCTAAATAAATTATTTATCACAAGCGTTTTATATTTCCGTTATAATGCTGTCATCCTTTCTTTTTTTTTTTTTTTAGTTGCATGACAATATCGTCTATGTGCTATCTGCAAATCATATTTATTTCATAGTCAATATAAACAATTTTACTGGGGCCGCGGTGCGCAGCGGCTAGAGCGTTCGCCTCCCTCCAAGGAAAACCGTGTTCTATTCCCAGCGGAGTCACAATCGGATATTTGTACGTGGGAATCGCGCCGGACGATGCCGCTGGTTGGCGGGTTTTCTCGGGATCTCCCGTTTCCCCCCGCCCTTTAATTCCGGCGCTGCTCCACACTCGCCTCACTTCAACCTCATCGGCTCTCAAGAGCCCGATCTTATGAGCCGCTCAAATATCTTCACTCACTCTATATCGCCCTAAAATGTATTAGCGAAATTTCCCAGTCCCTACTTATAGGTAAAGACCTGAAAAATTCGCGAGTTCAACGACCTGTAGGCTATACTCCATTTTCGTATGTAAAATCATGCAAACATCACTGTTCATTTGTTGTATGTTGTATTAGTGGAAGACGGTGATTCGATCTGCATTTTACTGTGCATTTATTATTGGCTCAGAGTTGTCCAGGAGGTGTAAACTAACGGGTGGACCAATAGTATTAGCAATACAAACGTATGAGGTTTCGAATTCCAGCTTGTCCCGAAATGAAAACGCGAATTTTTCAGGTCTCTACTTATAGGTTGTGTGTCTTCGTGAGAAAACATTTTCTTACTTGGCTATCCAATCAGAATTGCTTACTCCTGTGGTGTTCGTTTGTGATTCGCGAGCAGACGCCTAAGACATGTAACACGTAGATCACACGCAGATCATCCAACCAAGAAAGTGGAACTGAGCTAAGGTGTTACGAAACACAACTTGCTATGAAATATTCTCGCGAAAATCTGATGTCCCTATCAACGCAGCTTTGTTTTCTCTTCGGAAGTCATTTCCAGATTTTTTGCGTTTTCTTTACACGTGGTGAAAAGATACTTAGTGTGTATACCGAAAGTATAACTTCAACGCCAGAAATGTTTAAGTGATCACGAATAGACAATTACTTCAGCAAGTTTGCAATTTATTAAGCATTTTAAAAAAATTACTCAATTCATTATTTAACGTGTTCCATATACTACCGCTAAGCTGAATAATATGAACATTATCGAGAACATAATTGGTTAATGGAAAATTCCCACAGTGCGCTTATTCCCGAATCATATAATCTAGAACATAATTTATTCTACTCAGTATATATTAATTTATAAACAAGATGTTTCAATGCTGGTAACTATCATATACAGCAATAGTTGATACAGTCTATAGTTTTCGTTTGAAAATTATTCAACATTTTGAAAACAACAGGGATATAAACCAAAAATCAATAAATATGAAATTGAAATTTGTGTATTCTAAAGAAAAAAAATAATATTTCAACAGTAGGTACCTTTAAAGAAAATGAAATTCAGTTAGAATTAAAAAGTTATTATAGAGCTTAACACAATAAAATTTTATAAATAGTGATAGGTAAGTGGGAATGCACAGATTATCATAACTGGTCTTGCTGCAGTTGTGGATACGCTAGATTCACCTCTAGCTTCTTCAGGCTCAGTAAATGCGTATCGACACAACAGAGTTAACAGAAAGTATTTCTTTAAAAATTAATTTAAATGAACTCAACGACGAACAGATTATATTCTTGTAAGTGTACACTCGCGATGATTTTAAGTTCCGGCAATTTTACGGGTACATCTAGTAACAAACTATGTTTTTTTTTGTTTGTTTGTTTTAAGTTCACATTTGCACTGCTTTCATCATTTGACGCAACTTTCTCAACACACCCCGAAAAAATCTGAGCCAGTAAAAATTGCTGATAACATAGAGGGTCAATCCAGCGCAAACAGAAAGGGATAACCGTGGAGGTGTACAGTGGAGCATGGATGCGTCGAAACGCCGCCTTAGCATTGCTTTATGATAATTTTGTTTTGCCCAATCATAATACATTTCAAGTTGACAATAATCATAATTTTTTAATGAATTAAAAAAAAACAGCACCACGACGACCGATATAGTACGAAGTTTTCACATCTGTGAGCGGTGATTGGTTTTGAAATTAAAACATTAGTGGGTTATGATAAGCTACCATCATAACATAAATCGCAATACAGTTAACACTCTTCTCCTTACATAAACGCAACTGGCAACTTTGCAGTGTACCTCCCACCCCCACCACCGCTTTGTTCTCCGTTTCTTCGCCTGACTGCCTGCAAATATCAAGGTCAAGCTATCTTTACACTTTTGATTGTTCAATTGTATAGTTATCACAATAAAATCTATAATTTGGCTATTAGTAGGGCCAGTGACTTTTCGTGTAAAAATCGGAGCACACAGTAGACTTCAATACTATATACACATCTCAGCTTTTGTTATACCTCCATTGACTACTGGTGCTGTATCCATCTTTGACCAAGCCACTCAGGACTAAGTAGCTCCGACACTGAACCTTCGTGATTCGTGCGCAAACGGTTAACACGGGCCAGAAAATTTGTTAGCCAATCAAAGAAGCAGGACGACCCTACAGTGCTTTGGGCTGTATCTTATCTCGAAATCTTTTCGCGAAATATCACTGCCCCTAGCTATTAGTAATGTAAATATTTTTACTGTAATATAAAAGTACAGCAATGTATTTATATAATAATATTACACTGCCCACTTGAATTACGAAATAAGTACCGGTATTTCCCACCCCGTTCCCCAATCATTTTCCACCAAAGAACTGCTAATGTCAAAGCTTTCCTGGAATGCTAAATTAACGACTACACGCCTGGAGGGTGAGGGGGGAGATCAGTGAAAACATTTAGATCATCGGATTGTAGAGAAGAATGTGAAGCCTATCTAGTTGCTATGTAAATACGGACATCCGTTATGCATGTCGTGGTTTACAACCAGCCTTTACCGGGAATGACCTAGAACCAGTAAGACGTTTTCCGAATAATTTACCCACGGGTAAGATAATTAGTAGAGACCTTAAAAAGTCGCGAGTTCAACGACCTGCAGGCTAGACTCTACAGTATTATGTACAAATAGGCCGATAGCAACTGCGCATTGGTTATCTGCTGTCTCCGTGGAAGGCGACAATTGGACACCGTTCTCCAGGAGGTGTCAAAAACCTTGTAAACAAATGGGTAAATATTTATGATCTCACTTGTTTTGAATTCTAGCTTGTCCCAAAATGAATCCGCGAATTCTTCAGGTCTCTAATCATTAGTCATAAAGCTTTGCAGTGTGCAGTACAGACAAAAAAACTACCTACACGTACGTAATATACACAATTGTGTACACTAAGTGTCTGAATGGGTTAAAGCCACAACAACAGGAACAGAGATCGTGGAACATCCGTTAGCCTCTTGGGCTGCCTGTCAGTGAATGTAGTGTCAAGTTTATCGTGTAGCAATACAATGTTTTTTTCTAAGTAAAATGGTATACAGAGTGTATCAAGAATACTTGGACAAATGTTGGAGGCGGGATCCTCTAGTCAAAACAAGGGGGTTGGGGTGGGGGGAGTGTCATACAATCGTATGTCCGGAAATGCTCCGTGTTTGAGTTATTTTTGAAAGAACATTCTACAATGACACATTACCTGTTTGAAATCGTCAGCTGATAAGAAACGTTCGAAATTCCCCCAACTCGTAGAAACTCACAGAAAATGTTCAAAATGTCCTTCTCTTGCTTGTACATGGGCATGAACTCGTCAGATCGCGGACTGCCGCACCCTTTCAGACTCCTGCGCGGTGTCGCAGGTTCATGAAGTGTCTCTGCATTTGGAATTTACGCTGCGAAAACGAATTCTTTTACGTGTCCCCCACACATAAAAAAAAACCAAAAGATTGAGGTTGGGTGAACGTGCAGGCCATGGAACTTGTCCTCCCCTACCTACCCATTTGTCATGGTAGATATCAGTCAAATGATAATTGTAAACAAATGATACATGTAAACAAATAAGAAATGTAAACGTGTGTCTATGGAAAAAACATCGCCGTCTAGGATAAATTTAAATAGTAACTCAAAAACGAAGCATTTATGGACATAATATGTTTGTATGACCCTTTTTTTTTTTTTTTTTTTTTTTGGTGAAAGAAACAATCTCCCAACGTTTGCCAAGTATTTTTGGTACGCCTTGTAAAATACTGAGTGTTCATCTTGTTAGCAGTACGAAAATAAAACTTTTATTCACGAAAATTATAATTTCTGTGATGTAGCGTTCATTTAACTCATAAAGCACTATACCCGTATGTAACTCGGGCGACACTTAAAAAAAAAATCTCTTACACTGGCAACAAAATTCGCACGGATGTAGTTTTATTGCTTCGTTAATGTCTGTCTGGTTCTCCAATAAGTGTTATAGCACATCACGACTGCTGTGATTATAGACAATAAAAGTGATGATATTTTCATAACAGCCGACTATACTACTTAGAGTGTTTTACCTTATACATATGAAAGGACGTTTGATTAATAGACACTCAACTCGGTATCTCCACTGGCTGAGAGTCAGTAAAGTATTCGTGTAAAATGTGGTGTAAACCAATAAGACGTGGGCCGTTTGGTATAAAGATGGATGAAAGTGATACAACTCTTGCTATTTATTGAACGCCATCAAATGTGTACAGAATGCAAGCTGTTAAGGTCAATAAAAGCAGTTTACAATGTCCATGCGCATTCTCTCTTCAGAGAGACTCTTGGGTACACACAGGCGTTGTCGACAAAGTGCTGGAAAATAAAACCCCGCAGTTAAAAATTACGGATTTTGTTTTTTTTTTAAGTAAAACCGGCCTAGTCTAAGTCCCGGAACTTGAAAGTAATCGGTTTTATCGCCTGGGTCACCAAAGCTTGCCGAGCGACCATCTGTAATGGGCGAGACGTGAACGATGTGTCGAGCAGTTTCAACTCAGCGCGGACGAGCGCGTTCGTCGATAAAATCAGAGTTAATGCGCCCTAAAAGTCGGGTCACCCGACAAGTTTCGGACTGCGGCGAAGATTGCGAAACGAGCGTGGTTCTGGCCGCCTTCCTCAACTAGTTCTTCACCTGCGCCACGGCGCTTTCTATACGACGGCGGACTGATTTACGCTCACGATCAGAACTCGCCGCCTGCCTCAGCCCGTTTACGTGCCGGATTCGCCGCCACCTCGTAACGGGTAGTCCTGGGAAAGAACATCCTGTTACACAGTATGCGGGATTTAACAGCTAAGACGTCCACCCCAGATATCTCCCGAACCGCTCAAGGTATCGAAATTTTGATTTATAACTGGTAAATGGCACTACGGGTGTCATAATACAGCGTCTACGTCTGTTCCTAGGAGCAATCAAGTACGTAACACAGTATCGGAGTACTTTATTACGATTGGGCCAGTCTGATAGGAACATGTCTTCTCACGTAGACACGCGGACAATAACCGAAGCAAGTTGTGGTTGGCGCCGTAGGATAAATAAATCGAGCAAGGCCATAGATATTTTCGCGAAAAACAGCCCGTCCCTTCTTACGAGCCTCGTAGTGCCATTTACGAATACGAAATCGAAATTTATATTCCTTGAGAGGTTCGGAAGATATTTGGGATGAACATCTTAACTGAATAAATACGCAGAGTCGGGATGTCATGGCGGTTCCTTTGATGTGACCGAACCCTTTCTCTGATTGGCTGCGCAAGGCTCTGGGGACGGACCTTGTGTCTGATTGGCTATTGCATGATGCGAAAGGTATCCTATTAGCTAGGCTGCCGGCTGTCAAGTAAAGTTTCTACCAAAACTTTAAGACTACTCATTCAGCAAGACAAATTTTCCATTACAGAGGATTTTTACGTGCCTACCACTCAATACAGTATTTAATTGTTAACAGCATATGTTTTCGTAATGTTTTTAGTAGTCGATGTAAGGCACATCTTAATTCTTGTTAGGCATACTGCGGTAGCAGATAGTAATAGTTTTCTGTACTGTAAAATATAGTAGCTCAAATCCATTCAAATTCGTTTGCTCGTTCCGTTTACGTGTTCCGTCGACGTTTTCTTATGCACGCGTGCATTGTAGGACGGATATAAACATCTACAGCAAGTAGCGTTTGTTGTAGAATTTTTATATAGGAACATGTAGGGGCAGTGATATTTCGCGAAAAGATTTCGAGACAAGATACAGTCCAAAGCACTGTAGGGTCGTCCAGCTTCTTTGATTGGCAAAAAAAATGTTCTGGCCCGTGTTAACCGTTTGCGCACGAATCACGAAGGTTCAGTGTCGGAGTTACTTGGCCCTGAGTGGCTTGGTCAAAGACGGACACGGCACCAGCAGCCAATGGAGGTATAACAACAGTTGAGGTGTGTATATAGTATTGAAGTCTACTGTGTGCTCAGATTTTAACGCGAGAAGTCACTGGCCCTACTGATGACCAACTCAGCCACTTTATTATCTGTGGGTTGCGTCATTTGTGAACGTTCATACGGTTCTGGTATGCGAATGGTTCATATATGCTACTCACAATAAAAAGAGCACATTCGAAAGCCCTGTTTGCGTACGCACGTTATGTGTTCTTCCGGCATACGGAGAGCTAGTGATTTTTCGCGAACAAATATGAGTGCACGGTAGACTTGAATACTACAAGCACCCAACAGCAGTTTGTCTATTGCTATAGGTTGCTGACTACTTGAGAAGGCGTGTTCATATTTGAACAAGGCTACTCAGAATTCGGCAACATCGATCCGGCTCCTACGTGATTCGTGTGTAGACAGTTAACACGTGTCAAAAAGTAATTCAACCAAAAAAGTTAGGTAAACGACCCTACAGGGTTTTGAAATATAATTTGTCTTGAAATCTTTTCGCGAAATTTTACTACCCCTACATCCTAGTTATACATTAAATTAACATTGGCATGGGCGTAATTGCGTTATTCATGCGTCGGTAAATTAAAACGTTGTAATAATTAAAAAAATTAATGTTTTTAAAATTTGCAGATTCTGACACTTAGACGAATTAAAAAACAGAAAGCAAAGTAATTAATTTTATTATTCACAAATGTTTAGATAACATTTTTAATTATACGTTAAGTAAAGGAACTACTTTCTCTCTGCCGTTACCAACTTTACTAGCTAGGTGTATGCCAGTCACTGGGTCCGTTAAAATATATGCAGGTGGGGACATTGACCTTTTTAAAAGGTTAATTTCAAAAGTGCTCACTTTACCGTGAACATCCTCTACCAATATATATTAAGCACCAAGCACCAAATCCACTGGTTGTGAGAATTAAGCAAGTTGGGGTACAGCACGAGTAGTGTATGTTAGCCGACTTTGGCGCATGCGTCGTGCGTCAGGATCCAGGATTGCAAGGTCGAAGTGCGAAAGTCGATACAGTTAATAAGTTTACGTTTTAAACATTTGACTCGAGAAACTATTCAGCGAGGATGTAAACTCCGATTCACGGCACGGAATAAAANATGACTCGGTAGATTCTTTGCAAGTCACGAACCGAGCCGCGTCGGTCGCCCGGTTAAAAACCGTTATCGGAACGACGCGGTGACCAGTCACGAGCCGGCGCGCGAGAACAAATGTCACCGCACCGCGCCGCGCGGTGACAAGGTCGCGAAGCTCAACAGCACCTTGCGCTGCCGCTTACACAACGTGCGGAGAACCGCTGAAACAGAAACTCCCCGGGCTGAGGTTCATTCCACTCGGGTCGGGAAGTTCAATGCTTTTAGTTTGGCAACTGAAATTTTTCGGCCACCAGGTAAGCGCTAGTGTCGCACGTGTACCGGATTTTCTCTGCCTTCTACGTTAAAAAAAAAAATAATAATTACAATAGTCATAAATAAAATATTAAATAACTATGTCACCAAGTAGAATCATTCTCGTTTCTTATTCACGTAGCTTAAAATTGTATTTAAAAGAAACCTCTTCGGAACAATGCACACCTAGCGGCGGAAATTTTCCCTATGCCAAGATCAATGTAGTTTTGTTACTAACCTGAGTATAATTAATCTTACCCGAGGTATCGGTCACAGATAAATCACAGAACTAAAGCATCCTAATGTTAGGTATGTTCGATACCAAAACATTAACTATTTTATAGTTGTTCCAAACATTTTACAACTTCTACGGATTGTAAGTACTAGAATTTTCCTATAAAAAAACATTTCGTGATATTTACATAATTTGATGTCAAATACAATTTTTTTTCTGCTTTGGTGCAGCCATAATAACCAACACTAACTAAGTTAAGCAAAATAAAAAAATGCACTGTAAACTAAAGCTGTGGGCTACCGCTTGGCATATGCCAAATAAATCATCAAATAACAGTTCATGAATTTTTTTATAAATTGTTAAATATGCAAAAAAAATATATTCTAAAATTTATATATATATATATATCCTGTTGTTTGGTGACTACATATGTCTCACGTGGTAGCCCAATGTCATTGCATTACTTTGCAAATTGTTTTAATTAGTAGAACTTATTTAGTATATTATATGTTGTTATGGCTGCAGCAAAACAGAAAAATGTTGTATTTGACATCATTTTATTCAAAAATATTAAAGTGTAATTATTAATTTATTCTAGGGAAACAGCATCGCATTCACTGCGTACAAGTTGAAAAATGTTTCGTACAAATATAAAATTATTAATTTTTTAGTATCCAACACTCTTAAAGAGGAAGAGAGAGAAATCATTGTCACAGAATAGTAAGTACACAGAAGCAAAAATTATGTTGCGGTTATTTTCATGTAAGCGAACTTGGTAGCTGATTAGCCACGCGAAGCTGTGGAAACGGGCCTTTAGTATGATTGGCTGTTGCAAGTTGCGGACTATTCACTATTGGTCGGGCCGCCGTCTCAAGGAGCTGATTGGCGAACGACGTTTCGCCATAGTGCTAGCCGATGTGACAATTCTGTTGGCGCGTGTGTGGCTGTAGTTCACAATACGCATCACTATTTCACCTCTGTACTCTTACGTATGCTGTGCCATTGTTATGCAACAAGTGCCATACAGTGTATTCAGCGTTCATTATTAAAATTTCTTCTTTGAAAAGGCATAGTCACTCACNTTATGCAACAAGTGCCATACAGTGTATTCAGCGTTCATTATTAAAATTTCTTCTTTGAAAAGGCATAGTCACTCATATGGATGAATCACTAGAGGTAGTGAAATTCCGCGAAAAGATTTCAAGACAAGTTATACTTCAAAACACTGTACCCCTACAAATTTTTATCATAATTAAATTTGCAAAAATTTATTTGACAAATACAATTAAATAACAGCAAAAATGTATGTTTTAATATATTTAAGAAATTTTGTGTAAAAACAAAATTACATTCAGCTATACTAATCCACAACTAAAAACANTATGTTTTAATATATTTAAGAAATTTTGTGTAAAAACAAAATTACATTCAGCTATACTAATCCACAACTAAAAACACTTACAAGGCTGTGAGAATTACAATAGCATAATTTTAAAAAAAATTTGAATTTTACTTACATTACACGCAATTTGTTTTATGAAATAAGGAGACGTATTTAAATATTTAGACCTTATCCTCAATTATTTTCTGTTCCGTATTTTAGGGAGTCCAAATATGATTCCGATATTACTCATGGCCTAGTAGTGACTTCCTATATATTTTAAGTACCATCAAGATGGTGCAGTAGTCACAATTCAGTTTTTATTTTATATCTTCTTCGGCTGTTGAAACAACGGGTCACTGACCTTTGATCTGGAAAACGTTTTCGTTGCTGTTGGTCGTGGACCGTACAGACACAAAACAGTTATTCCAAGGTCCACGTCGAAGGTTTGCAAATTTGCCACCAGATGCTAGCAATATTTTGTTTTGCAACAGCTGTATATACTCCCATTGAAGTCTTCCTAGCTTATTCGTCAAAATGACGCAAAACTCGTGTCTTACGGTTGACGTATACGGGTTGAACTCCAACATTGATGCTATTATCTTATTATACTGCACCAATTTCCACTTATTGTACACAATATCATAACTCGAATTTGCCTGATTTCCTTTCTGTTACACTGATCAGTTTTTTATATTCGTTATAATTCCATTTATGACCAATCAGTAGGGGCATTGATATTTCGCGAAAAGATTTCGAGACAAGATACAGTCCAAAACACTGTACAGTCGTCCAGCTTCTTTTATTGGATAAAAAATGTTCTGGCCCGTGTTAAAAGTTTGCGCACGAATCACGAAGGTTCAGTCTGGGAGTTACTTAGTTCTGAGTGGCTCGGTCAAAGACGGACACGGCACCAGCAGCCAATGGAGGTATAACAACAGCTGAGGTGTGTATATAGTATTGAAGTCTACTGTGTGCTCAGATTTTTACGCGAAAAGTCACTGGCCCTACCAATCAGTGATGGATTCTTTTAGCCCAATAACTTACTCCAGAACGAATTGGAAAGACATCTTTATAGAGTAACGGATACCTTGTCTTGTCAACAGCGCATAACTCTGGTAAATATTTGCTTAAATGGTTGACACAAACAGTTATCTAGCACTCTTTCCTTTTTCTTCTTCTATAGTTTCTTACAGACATCTGTGAGCTTCAAAAATGAGATAAGCGTTAATTTATGTCATACGATCTTAACGTCTTTCCTGGACGTGCTTCTTCCAAGTTGGAGAACTTCCTCGTGTAAACAACCACTCATGTTTCACGTAGTGATAGCTAAAGTCATGCAAAATTACGCGTTACTTTCCGGCAGTAGACTAGCTTCCGAATTACCGTACTCTATTTTCACTTACGTCATTGGAGCAAAATATGTATAGCACATCCGGGGGACTCTCGAACCAAAAATAAAATTTCGATGGTAGAGTGACCAATATCTGTTATTCGGCCACTGAGTAGACAAGTACCCAGAGACGAAATGGCGTGGCGGTGCCTTTGGTTTGGGCGTATCTAATCTCTTATTGGATTCTCAAGTCTCTGGGAACGGACCTTGTGTCTGATTGACTACTCCTTGTGATATTCGATTACGATTCAGGTAATGGTGGTGGTTTAATGTCGAATACGTATATAGTTGTTATCATCCCGAGCATTCGGACAGGCCCCCGGAATTTATATATAAAAAAATCGCCATTGCATGGTTAGGAGAGTAAATAATAAAGTAAAAATTCGCGTCGACCTACGCACTCCCCAGACAATAAACTTCTCATCGCGAAAAAAAAAAACTGCTGCCACCACGTGCGCACGCACACTTGGTTATATGTGTAACAGTTATATATAAAAGTTAATAGCTCGAAAAAAATACCGTCATTCTAACATTCATAAAAATAATTACTATAATCCGGTCTGCGCGAGCGCTGGTAACTAATAAAAAAACTTAATTCGCATTTAACATGCATGTATCCATACATACACAGACAGGCCGCAACATTAAAGAAAAATTTATATGTGTATAAATACTATCATTTAGAAAATAAAATTTATATATATATATATATATGCGTGTGTGTGTATGGGCAGGCCTCGTTCCTATATAAAATGCATATGTATCCATACAGAGCCGAATTGCGCAGTAACGTACATGCGGAACGATCACGCTCGCACTTCTCTACATTCGACTTGTTCGTGCATTCGAGCGGTTGCACTGCTGTACCTCCATTTTGTCTGTGCGGAATGGAGCGAAGCCGGCACGCGCGCGGGAAACATTTATTTCCTATTGTTCTGTAACAGCTACCAGTAGGATAAAAAAAAACACTAACTACACTTACACAGCTTCGTAAGCAGAAGTGTGGTCGCTCTCTCGCCACTCTTGCAAGGATGATGAAGTTCGCAGTATCGCCCTCCCACTTTACCGTCCGCATGTCATAACCATGTCTACGGCTCTCGGGCTTGGAACCGGGGCGGTACACTACGCCAGCAAAAAATACCACCGGGAATTTTATCCTTGCATGCAAACAAGTCTTGTACATGTTTGTGTATAAAAAAAAACCACCAGTGGCACCCCAAGCAGAGTGCATTGGCAGTTTACGAAGCTGCGAACGGGAAAAAGGATCCACGAAAATTCAAAGTGGACAATGGAAAGTACAGAAATATGACAGCCACAGAAGAAGAGCACAGTAGAGGTAGATGATTAGAAAGGGGGGGAGGGGAGACAGCACTAAAATAAATAGTAAATGAAAGTACGAATCGGTTACCAGTTACTACAGTGATAGTGTGATACGAATACCGTTTCACGTGCACAAGCACCGCTAGGAAGCGTTGAGACCCCCAGGCATTGGCTATAGACCTCAGGTCGGAGATCCAAAATAGACGCCAAATCCCGTGCACAAGTATGTGCATGAGTGATAGTGGAATGTGAAATAGTACACGCACCACAACATATCGGTAACACACCTGACAAGATAAGTATACCTTTTGCACGAGCTACAGTGTGCCACCATTCAATTCAACAGTGCTAACATCCATCAACAGCAACACCCCTGGCAAGACGGATATGACTCTCGCATGTGCTACAGAATGCTGCAGGAAAAAAAAACACATAATCGGAACAGTGCACAAGTATGCACATGAGTGATTGCAGAAACATTGCACACGGCAGAACATAGTGGTAACACACCTGCCAAGAAAAGGATACTTATCGCACGGGCTACAACGTGCCACCATCCATCAACATCAACAGCATACCTGGTAAGATGAATATGGTTCTTGCATGAGCTATAGTAAGCTGCTGGAAGAAACACATAAATGTAACAAATAATCACACACACATATTCGTTGTGGGAGAGAGGAATGGAAGTGCTTCAGCTTCGACAAGCTCAGGGCGAGGACCTGCCTCCTACTATGCAGCTCTCCTGGGGGCAGACACATATTTGGTGATACATGCCTGCCCAGAGGTATGTGTACAGAACATCAACCATGATATCCATAAGGGACTGTATTTATCCCATCATCACAATTCTGTAATTTGTCGTCCATCCACGAAAGAGCCAGTTTGTTGGTACATTGTGTATACACTTCGTAATGGTGCAACCTAATGCTGTTGGCCTGTACTTGCTAGTCCAATAATATGCGTTTATAATCTTCTAAGGTTATGGTATTTTTACACTCTTCTGTATCCCTACCGTATCCTTCCATCTATAAACATATAGCTTCGCCCTCAGCCCGACAAACTCTATCATATCATTACCTCTGCACTCATACTTGACATGACCAATCTTCCTTTTGTTGGTGGGTGAGTAGCAGGGATGAGTGGGAAGGTAGGCACTAGTGTCGAATTCTGCCATAAGTGCCGGGTCTGAGGAAGTCTCTTTAGAAGTCGGGACTACAGATTTCCACCCCAAAGGAGTTGGTGTCCATGTATATGAGGCCCATGTTACTGCCATACTGTGCCTGCATGACATCGTAGTGGAGGCGATACATGAGAGTCTTCGACAGGTCAAGTACGGTAAAGCCAGTGTAGATGAGCTTATAAAATATAATATTTTCATGATCTAATTTAACCAGGGATAGAGATTCATCGTATAAAGTTCGACATTTGAAAGCTGGTTTTGAATTAAGTTCCTTTGCATGCAGTTCATTGCATACAAGTTCCACGTGTTAACATTTACTCTTATTCTCCATGAGCTTACCATATATAGCATCGTTTACCAGCTTGTAAAAGTCCTTCTCGAAGGTGTTCGTGGCTGCCTTTCGTTTCTCAGTATTCAGATCAATATAAGGTTTCAACAACGCCTTCTGGGTGAATTGCAGTACCCGATGTATCGCCTTCAGCCTTAACACTTGACTCAAAGCTTGCTTGAGGTTAATATAAAGAACCATTTAATTATTCTTCCCTTCAAGAGTAGTCATGAGCTTGAATTGTTTGGACCTGGGGCGGAGGGCACTCATTCACTGGCAGGAACAGGAGATCTTGAAAGTTCCCTGTGGAGTGTGGAAGGGTACTCTACATCTACCTACAGTATGTAGTCCACTTCTACGTCACCTGGCACGGACATAAGATCAAAATCCATACCAGTCCATTTGAAATTGCTGTATGGCAGTGGCAGTGACATTGCCCATCCACATATAAACTATTGGTGTCCATATACTGAAGGCTGATAGACTGCCTGCTGGTCTCGTACATGGCAGGGACAGCCTTATTATTCACCAATGTATGATGCTTGATGCACTGGGCCACCCCTCCCCGGATACCAGCCTCGACAAACAGGTGGATGTCGTAGTCGACAAAGAGGTCCAACTCCACCTGTGTATTCAGCAAAATTGCATCGAAGGAGAATCCGGAGGCACTCATGTAGCAGAAACAATTCAGCCCTACATTGTCAGAGATAACACCCTAAAATTCTCAAACTCATAGCAAAGCAGCAGCACATCAGTCTTGAGGTACAGCTCTGAGTAGTCTCGCAATGTGCGACATCCGAACACCGCCCAGACCACCTGTGCATGGTGGTAATCCTCTTCAGTAATGTCGCATCCGATGAGGCTGTTGTGAAAGGCTGACATAGGCTGCAGCTGTGGCTGGGTGAGCTTCCCCCACGAGTCGACATAGTCGTAGGGGATCACTCCTTTCCGAGCTACCAACTCGAGCTGACCGAGGTTGAAGAGCATCGCAGTGATTTTAAATTCGCTTTATGGCAGGTTCTGTGCAAGTGTTGCAAGGCTGGCAGACATGAATCTAAACGTGTCTATAAATTCTGTTGTGAATTTGTCACCCAAACTTTTGCTGAAGGTAATAATTTTTTCCTCTATTTGCGGGATAATAAATATGACCTGAGCATCATAGCCCAACTGCTTAATAATAAAATTCGCGTCGTACATCAAGTTGTGGAAGGGGATTCGCAGTCTCTTGGGGTGGCAGCAGAGTTTGTTACAATTATTACATGCTGCCCCGATAAAGTTGCCGGTGAAATTGTCGTTATCAAGGGCAGATATCATGGCTGAAAGGACCAGGACAGTGGCAGCAGGTGGTGGCCAAAACATATTCAGTACATTCGCCAGAAGTCAGTGCTCGCATAGGCTCGGACTGGCTATATTTGTCCTTCATGAGATTGCCAAGCCTCACGATTTCCTCCATGAATTTCTTCGATGCATCTTGCCTGTGTAAAGTGGCACATCTGTGGGTAGGCTTAAATTCTTAGAGGCCGGCATTACAGGGTTATCCACCTTGACATAGATACCATAACTGACAGGCTCGTGTGTTTGGTAACCAAAGGGTGTAGGAAACATCCAGGTTGGCTGACATGACTGTACCAGCCAGGACAAACAGCTTCAAAGTCAGCATACACTACTATATGTACCTTATCGATATTATGGTAATTCTGAAACTTGAGCACAGGAGGCTTGCCATTCTTCTGTGGTGGAGGCATGTCGTCACAGACTGGTGCATGTTCATTGCAATACCTCTGGCGCTCAGCTAGCACCTGTTTGCCCGTGATACCCGTAATGCGATGTGTATCATGATAGCATTTCAGACATCGCTTGCAAATATGGACACACCCTTCATGAGCAGTCACATGGGAGCATACTATTCGAAAAATGGCTATGTAGCAATAATGTGAGTTCCTGTCTGTAGTCATCATTAGCAGCAGGTTGAAGTGTTGGGACAGTTCTTCCTTCGATGCCAGTATTGCGACCACTTAATTATCATTGTCGAGAAGGTAAATGTTTACGCTGACCCCAGGATTGGTCATCTCGAACAGCGGTACTTAATGCAGAGGGGTGATGAACTCAAGCCCACTGAAATCGAATCGTGTCTCCAGGTCTTAGTACTGCTGGTTGGCATGTTCAGGAATCTCAACTTATACATACTGTGCGAGGATAGCCCATTTGAAGCACTGCTGGTCCTGGTTCAGTGGGTTAATAACCACCATCTTGGCTTCCATTTGTGCATTCGGGGTGATGCATGAGGATGCTCTCAGTGGGTTTAGCTTGTTGACTCGCAGCTGAAGCCATTTCATGGAGGTGAGGATCCAGCCACTTCCCTTTCCCATGTAGTCATCCTCCTCGTGGCATATATTGTCAATGGTGGCCATCACAGCATCTTCAAAGTCGCTAACATTGTAGAGGGGTGTGTTTTTGTCTTGAAGGCGCGCTGATTCGTCTCGTCCTCGTGTGGCTCTGGTTTGCCATACACACATTTGAGGAAGATATTAAATTTAATCGATCCCTGGTCCTTGATCTCCTGCTCCAGCTGGCTGCTGATATTCTCCTTCATACGCTCGAGGTAGCCGCAAATATCCATGGCCTTGTTCGGGGTATTATCGGCAATGTACATTTTAATTGTGCCCCGAAACGCGCTATCCGCCTCCACAGATTCATACACATTACATTCGTCGGCACCGGTAACGACAGCCCTACGGCGAGATCAGCCCTCAGCAGCAATAATGCGAGCCAGAACAAATGGTATAGGCTCTTGTGCATTGGACCACCATGGCTGGAAGTTAGTTGGCGCAACCACGCGAGCTCTTTTCGCTGGCGGTGGGGCGGTGGTGCCATAACACTTGGCACTATGTGCAGGCATATTGTAAGCTCGTGTGAATTGCCTCCCTCAGTTCCCGCACTTGAGAGTCTTGGCATCAGGGTTCGCCCAGCAGCCGCGCTCATGTTTTCGAGCATCTCCAGTGTGGTTGAAATTCACATTGCAGAACTTGCAATAGCTCAAAGCAGCCTGCCTGCTTTGTCCAGTGATAGCAGTTATATTCCTCGCAAGTTCGTTGGCACAGGCGAATGTCGCCCCACACCTCCCACACATCTGCTGTGCCTCTCGGAATGGATAAAGCGCGCAGGTGCGTTCATGTCGTAGTGCAGATTTGCGGACTGTAAACACCTTGTCGCAGAAACTATACTGCAGTGCAGGTGATCGCATCGTAGGTGCGTTAGACAATGGAGATGGCTGTGATGTGAAATACGAAGAAGAAATGAATTATGACTGCGAATTCGATGCGAAATAAGGGAAAGATGGAAAGGAGGAACGACCAGAAACCATCTTGACTCTGGAAGAGATGGAGAAAACCCAACGATGACGAAAGATGTCTGGACTGGTCTATCTGGCAGAATGTACTATGGACTGCTCGACACCAGGCGACCAGGATGGAACCTATGGTACAAATTTCATATCACTTAGTTATCCTGAAAACAAGATGTTTTCATGCTTCTCAACTAGTCTACTGCATCCACGAGACATATCGATCGAGTACCCACACAGTAAAGGGAACGTACAAATATAAAAAAATGGTTCACTCGGAGTGCTCCCACTCTCTCCCTGCATGTCATTGCATTCCATCACAGCACCATCCTACCCCGCATGGTAGGGGGCTACACATAGCTGCCAGACATGCTTGATCAGTATCAGCTTTCAACTCTCGTGGGTCGGCACGCACAAGGGCGAGCCATATCGATCGAATACCCTCCCANAAATTCATACTACTACATTACCTGTAGCATGCTACGTGAAGGGTAAGCTGTATGTGAGAAACTTCGGTAGGTTCACTCGGTGCTCTCCAACTCACCCCCACACCATCGCATTCTGCCACAGCTCCATCCCTATCACATACAGCAGAGTCTCAGACACCGTATGAATACAGTACCCTGGCCTAGCACACCCAGCATGTGTGTGTCAGTGCATATGCATAGTCTGGGATTACATAAACTTTTTTTGTCCCAGGTGAAACTTCGATCACCACCACCACTTGTACATTTCCCCTAATATGAATAATGTTAGTAGTCTAGTACAGTACAGAGAGAGTGTGCGCTCCAAGTGTTGTGTTGTGCTGCGGTAACAACATACATTAAAATATTAATGTGTAAATGGACAAGAATCTAGTGCCGCCCCGCGAGCAAGCATTATGTCCTGAAGAGATGGTCGTACTTTTTTTTTCTTTTTACACACACACTTCCATGCCCCCCACCCCACCCCCCAGGTTCGGGAAAGACACTGCCAGCAGGATTCATAGAGGCCATTCGCCTCCCCTCCCCGACACAGTCCCACAAATGGCATGCCCTCTCACGAGCGAAAGGCAGACCCATGATTCCCTCTCTCATCTCCTCCCTCAGCGTCCGCCATACTGTACGGCGGCGCCCACTACCAGTGTGTACTACATACACACAGGTAACGAGCACCATACAGACACACACATGCGCTAGTGTACCTATCCAACAAGTGACGATTACACTCATGAGCAAACAAAATTTAATACATGTGTTAAGTCCGCGGGGAAACTAGCACCAAGATGAAAATGATACACTTACCACAAGCGTTGGATGCGAAGTACATGTAACGACGACGTGAGTACGTGAAGACAGCGTGCGGCAGCAGACGAACAGGGCACACCCGAATGAGCCGGCTGATCACAAGTAACCTTGGATGGATTACAGGTCAGTGGTAGTTTTATATATTGTTCCTTCGCTCGGGATGGAGGGAGTGAGCGCTCAACCCCCACTACACTTGTGCAGGGGTGGCAGCGGTCGAGTGACTTGGAATAATGCTTAAGGAGCCTGTATGACTCGTCTCTCTCTCCCTACAGACCCAGTGGTTGCGGCCTCCAGCATACTTACATATAACACATGTTGTACGTATATGTTATCATTCAAGGTACTTGTGTTTTGCATTAACATACACTGTATCTCTCTCTCTCTCTCTCTCTCTCTCTCCCTCCCTCTTCAGAGAGTAATGTTACCTGTACTATACTGGGAACTTTTTAAGGGAAACAAGCAACTGTATGTGTAATATTAGTTACCGTCATCATACAGGTAATTATGTTTCGTATATATATATATATATATATATATATATATATGTGTATATATATACACATGTTACCACTATAATGTCATTGATAAGATACAAATAAAGAACCTACTGTATATGGTTATAAGTATATATATTTACACATTTATTTTACCAAAACAATCTACATAGCTCTCTCTCTCTCTCTCTCTCTCTCTCTCCCCCTGCATACACAAATCGTTGCAATACAGAAGACCAAACATTATTGGTAATAACAAATACAAACTAATGTGTCAACATGACTTTCACCTCACCCCACATACATTTCTTGAAATACTTTTACAATAAAACGAAACGACAGACTTGTGCATTAGCACATAAGTGAATAAACAGAGTTACTTACTCTCCCATGTAATCTACTTGCATAAATAGTAACATACAGAACAATTGTTAGTCAGCCTCTCTCTCTCTCTCTCTCTCTCATATGCACTACACACCACTATATATCTACAGTTAGACATGTCGACATTTAAAATACATTAAACAAATACACAATTGTGCATATATGTTTAAAGATACACTTGAAAAAAAAACCAGCCTCTCTCTCTCTCTCTCTCTCTCTCTCTCTCTCTCTCTTTCTCTCCCTCACTACATATCTACTTATACTGAAAAAACCACCTACACTTTATATTCATTTAAAAACCTAATGGAATGTGTATGTGTGTTTGTAATTGCACATATACTTGAAATAAAAAATTTACATGACATATGGACCACATATTAGAGGGCATCGATCAGGCAGTTCATAAGTCGACGCAGGTACTCTTTAACCTAGGAGGCGGGCATTGTAGCGAGGCTTCGATTAGCTGGTGCTGCTGGCAGACGTGGCTGTGCAGGTGGAAGCAGGCCACATGTAGGGCAAATGGTCTGTGCATCGTCGTAGTCGTCGCCGACAGGCACAGCTACAGCCGCCGCAGCGGTGCTGGACATCTCGTAGTCGTTGCGACGACTGTGGGCGACTCGGGGATGTCTCTGGTGTACCAGCAGCGACTCAACCGACGTGGTGACGTCCAGGATCGCTGTTTTCGCGGCCCTCTTACATCTTGATGTTGATGATGACATCACGAGCGTAGAGGTGACGGCCGGCGGCTGTGTAGCTCCGTCGTTGGCATAGTGGACAAGGGCTGCTACTGGCTGTGGGACCGTGACCTGGGCCAGGACTGGTTCCGCTGCAGCCGGCACAGAGTCTGGCATGTGGAATGCCACTGCATCATGCAGACACGAGATGGCAAGGACTTCATCCTCAGTGCAGGGCAGTGGCATGTCCTCCCGCATGTAGAACATGGCACACTTGCCGTACGTCATACACCCGACCAGTTGTTGACCGGGCTTGTACGACTAGGCTCATATGCCGACAGACAGTGCATTACCCTATCGCAGTCCTCTGTGTATGTCTGCTGCGTGTCGCCGGCCTGATATGTTTATGTTACGGTAATGTACCCCAAGGTCACGCTGGTATAGTACATATGTCGGCCTTTGTAAACATCCCATGGAACCTCTAATATAAATTACGCAGCACTGTGTATATATCCTGGTTTTGTACAGGGATATTACCACATCCATATTTGTTGACCAAGAGTCCCAATTGTCTTAGGTAACACATATTATCAGATGTTAACATGTTGGGTGCTTGCCTTGTACTGACTTCCGGTTTGGTACAGTAAGCTTTTTTATTACCTTAGTACCTGTTTGCTTAAATTTCAGACCCATATTTGCATAAATGTAGGTTTAATGTTATTTCCTCACCTCGGAAATTAAACAAACGTCTTTTTTGGTCTACTGTAGAGACGACCACTTCCTATACACTCTCCGTGACGACCGGACCATAAATGTGCATCTTCGGTACATCCACCAGATTAAAGCCTGGAGGTACCAACCTGGAAAATTCATGTAGTGTTTGGCTGGGCGTACCATTGAAGTATGATCCGGTAATCAAATTACAGTTTATTCTCATAACGTAAATGGGCTAAATGTTTACCGGCAGGATGGATTCGTGCATTTTCTTTGCTTCATGCTTCTTGTTCATGAATCCGAGCATTGTGGCAATTGTGTCGCTTTCTGTGAAGTTGTCAGAGCAGTACAATGCTGTGCAGTGTATTAGTATTGCCTCGTTTCACCAACGTCACTTCCAGCTCCAGTACACGCTTAAGGTAATCTCATTTATCTCCAATCTCATACGAACCTGTAGATACAGGCACCTCGTCTCTCTTACCGTACTCCTTGACGTAGCGATACTTACAATTGTGTTCATCTATGTTCGGTATAGAGAAGTAGGTTAGAAAATCTATGAGCACAATGGTCCATGTTCAGCAGACGGAAGTGCACGGAGAAAAATTCCGTGCTATTGCCAGACACGACCAGGGTTACGGACATGAAGCTGATGCTTACAAGTAGTGCATCCCCTTTAAGTACAGTTTTTTGTTTGTAATTTGTATATCTACCTTGTAAGGAAGTGCAGGCATAAGTGGCCGCAGTTCCATTCTCGTGGCAGTCGCTCTGCTTCGTAGTTATAATTTAATCTTATGCCTCTCAAATGCGTTTTCAGTTCCGGTGGTGCTCGTAAATTATCGTGGCTGTCAAAGTATTTTTATATGTAGTCCAATGAGTCTCCGGCCCACAGCTGGTATCTAGGTTTCCTATACGGCACCCTACTCTTCTCGGACTGTGTAGTACGTGGTTGCGCATGAATATGTCTCAGAAATTAGTTATTTCTAATTTGCGGGGAAAATTTTCTATGACTATGTTTGTGAGTGGGCGACTGGGCAGTGACTTTAAGACTGCCTCTTTTGTTTGTTCCTTCGTTTCCTCTTTCCCTCACCGCTACCTACATGGAAGGGCCAAAGGTACAAGCCGCCACCATTTATTTTACATCTAGCGAGCACTTTTATATGTCTATTGTGTCGAATCGCTTCGGTCAACTGCTTATTTTCTTCTTTGGACATGTTCACCGCCCTTGCTATACTACTTGCATCTCCAATAAAGCATGGAAACAAAAAAGGACGAACCCAATTTACTCAACACGACCGTTCGCTATCACCTGACATTGTACACAGCGAGGTTTAATGATGGAACTTATGGTGTTTATAGGCTAAATAAGAAATGGTTCTTGGGGAACTGGCAAATATTTTTCTGCCCAATGATTTTATACAGATTGATGACCAGACAATGCGTGCATCTCCAGGCCTCGATGAATTGTTATTTAAGCATGAGCCTGGTCAGTACTCATACGAGGCACTTCGCCATTACAAGTGCTTACTTGCCCTTATGAGTGCGCATTTGGTCGGCAATGACTCTTCTAGCAATACTTATAAGAGCGAGACACACCCCAAGTTCGCCATTATTGCTAATATGTTTCCGGAAGTTGGCTTAGTGGATGGCTCGGATCTGACATCGAAGCAGAATGGAAGCAATCAACTCGAGTATGTTCATTGAGAAGATGATAATGAGCTTGTATCATGTCTACAGCTGCTAATTCCATCTCAGCAGGCTGGTAATAATTTTCATACGAACAAGATTGTGAATATTTTAGAAGAACTTCGTGAAGGTGGCAATGTACACTAAAAAATATCTCGTTGCGCAGATCGCTGACGAGCTCCACAAGCCTTCGCGTCATAATTATCAAAGGAGGAAAATACTAGTATTTGGGCTGAAAGATCTGTACCAGGCCGACCTAGTCGAACATATACCATGAGCATATGTTAATAAGGGTTTCAGATATAAGTTGGTGGTCATATATAGCTACATCAAGTGCAAGTGGCCTGTCCCGGTTCGTGGGAAACATGGACGTGATTATATAGCGAGGCAATGAAGACTGTTTTGCAAGACAGAAGCACCTAAGCATTTACAGAATGACATGGGGCGTGAATTCTTCAATCCTATGTTTCAGGTGCTGATGATGCAGCATGGTGTGATACATTACAGTGCTCATAGTGGTATGAATGCCTCTATCGTGGAGTGGTTTAATCGTACTTTGAAGACTGTAATGTGGCGAGAATTTTCGTCTCGGGGAAGATACCAGTGGCTGAACATGTTGCCTCGGCTGTTGATATCCTACAATCACCGAGTATATAGCACTATACATATGAGGTCAGTGGATGTTAAAGATAATTCTTTGCTGCGAGCAGTGCACAAGGCCGAGAAGAGGGTGGACACTCGCAAGCCAAGAGCACGCATCGGTGACCATGTTCGCATTTCTCGAGACAAGGGCACATTTGCCAATTGTTATGAACCGAAGGACCTATTATCTAGAAGACATGGATGGGAATTTATTCTAAGGGGTTTTTTTTATGATCATGAGATATGCCACACAAGATTCCTGGACATATACTCGGTTGAAAAAGTCCTTCAGTGGTCGTGCGATCACCTTCATGTAAATTGGCTTGGCTTCGATTCCTGATAAAACAGTTCGATGCACCACTCTACAATCACCTATGGGTAATCGGATGCTGCATTACAAGAGAGAGAGAGAGAGAGAGAGAGAGAGAGAGAGAGAGAGATGGCTGTCTAGATGTATTTTTAATGTACCCTACTGCATTTTTGAAAAAAGTATTTTAATAAAGTTTATTTCTAATTATTTTGTGTAATTTTTGTATTTGTCATTACCTGTACTTGTTGACAGACAGGTGCATGTATGGACTGCGGTGTGAAGATGTGTGTGTATTCTGAAATGGGGGAAGGTTCCCCTTCTCATGCCTCGATGCGGGGGGAATTAAAATATTTCTGCTCAGGTGGGTTGGTATTTGTAATTTCCTGCACTTGTAGTCAGATGTCAGATAGGTGCGTGTACGGCTTGGGCTGTGAGCACGTGTGTGTGTTCTGGTGCGGGGGAAGACTCCCTTCTCACGCCTAGAGGCAGAGTGGGATTAAAATATTATTGCTCTAGTGGGTACAGCTTGGCTGTGTGCCATAGAATTTTTCAGCTAGGAAGGGAGGCGCTTTTGTGTGTGATAAATATGTAGATTTGGGCAGCAAGGACGATGAAACAGCAGCTGTGTATGTGTCTGGAAATTTGTATTGTGTGTGTGCGATTCGGTAATGTGGGAGCGTCGGCCGCCATACTGGAGGAGGGTGCCATTCATAAGGTGTCCTGTAAGATTTTATATTATAAAAGGTAACGCTTTTGGTTTTCCGAGTGCTGAATATACGTGTTGGGAGCATTGGTGGGGCACTATTTTGTGTCTAGTAGTTTTTCTGCATTCCGCCGCTCGCCTGCCATACTGAAGGTTGTCCTTTATCGGTATTAATGACCGAGCTATCCCTTGTATTCTGCGATCTCAGCTGGGGCACATAGTTGGCTTATTGAATATAAATCATTGCTCTTGTGGGAAGCTTACCAAAGTGTCGAGACTATGGTGGGGGGGGGGNGTAGATATGTATGCGCGAAGCCCATGGCGCACTTGATTTTATGCGTATGGTTTAATTCCATTTCTGGTTGTTACAGTGCTCTGATGAATACTGCTCTTCCACAGCTGGCTTTCGTAACGTGTCGTATAGGCCGTGTGTGCGCGGGCTCGGCTTCGCTCCATACCGTGCTGAATGCATAGACAAGTTGAAGAGGTACAGAAGTGTGTGCACGCTCGAATGCACGGACAAGTTGGAGAAGCAAAAGTGCGCACGCACGGTTGAAAGTTTGGAAATTACAGCAAGCTATGCTTAAACGTGGGCTTAAGACATACTTGGCGTGTGTGCGCAGTGCGACATATGGTAGGTTCTGGCATGCCTCGCATCCTGGCGGGGATCGGAGATTCGCCAAAAGTGCACACGCTCGAGCACATGAACGAGTTGGAGATACAGATGCGCATGCATGCGTGATCGTCGCGTTTGTATATTGCTGAACAATTTGGCTCTGTATGGATGCATATAACTATTGTACATGATTCTTATTTTCTTATTGCTGGAATGTCGGTATTTTTTTGCACTATTAATTTTTATATATAACTTTTACATATATAAAAAGAATGTGCATGCTTGCACTGTAACTGCAGTTTTTTTCTTATGTGAATTCGCTATTAAATATCCTCTGTTATTTTTTTACAATTACAAGTTTATTATCTGGGGAGTGAATAGGCCGATGCGGGTATTTACTTTATTATTTTCTCTCCTAACCATGCAAAGGCGAATTTTTTAAATATATAAATTCGGAGGTGTGTTCAAATGCTCGGGATGGTAATAACTATATATATATATATTCGACATTAAACAACCACCTTTCCTAGATATAACAGTGGTAGTTTGGTCAAGACGCTCGACTGCCGACCCAAGGGGTGTTGTAGCGAGCCCGCACACCTCAGGCATTGCTATGATCACGTGAGGCCTTTGTACACGACTGTTTAATGCTCACTCAAACCACTGGTTCTTGCTTATTACTGGCTCATAGTTGAACGGGGCGTGTCTAAAGAACTGCCGTCCAATTACAACGGTAGGAGAAAATAGCAAGGGTTTGATGTCTACCTCGACACCGAATTAATTCGCGGAATACTCGGGGCTCCAGTCATAAGTAGAGACCTGAAAAATTCGCGGATTCATTTCGGGACAAGCTAGAATTCAAAACACACGTGTTAATAAAATGTCAACCTATGGTCCACGCGGGGTTTGACACCTCCTGAAGAAGGCTGGCCCAATCTTCGCCTTCCGCTGTGACGGCAGACAACCAATGTGCAGTTGATATCGGCATATCTGTACATAAGACTACAGTGTCTAGCCTGCAGGTCATTGAACTCGCGAATTTCTCAGGTCTCTACTAATAAGTAGGGGCAGTGGTATTTCGCGAAAATATTTCGAGACAAGATACAGTCCAAAGTACTGTAGGGTCGTCCAGCTTCTTTGATTGGCTAAAAAAATTTTGGCCCGTGTTAACAGTTTGCGCACGAATCACGAAGGTTCAGTGTCGGAGTTACATAGTCCTGAGTGACTTGCTCAAAGACGGACACGGCACCAGCAGCCAATAGAGGTTTAACAACAGCTGAGGTGTGTATATAGTATCGAAGTCTACTTTGTGCTCCGATTTTTACGCGAAAAGTCACTGACCCTACTAATAAGACATTGCCAGGTAGACAATAGAAATTATTTTTGCAGTGCAGTCTTGGAAACACTGGTGGGCAGGAAGTGAGCTGCGGGTAAGAAGCACCTGATCGAGCGGAGCAGAGCGCGCGTATATCCCGCTGCCGATAAACCGCGGAACGGTATTCGGCCAGCAAGTTAACGACGCGAAACACCCTTGCTGTATCTTTTTAACAGCGCCCGAGAAGAGCTCGCCGATTTGTCCCGTCCGGCAGCTCGTTAAAAGTCCCTCCTTGTCGGCGGTTCGCCGACCCTGGGCCAACGTTCTGGAAGTTACTCTGCGAGTCGTTAACTGGGGGTGGTTACGATTGCGGGTGAGGCACGTGGTCTGCAGAACGACCGCGATGTAGCNGGGTGAGGCACGTGGTCTGCAGAACGACCGCGATGTAGCGGTCTTCCAAGAAACTGGTCAAGTGTTTCTGCACACCTAGAAACTACATTCCGGGTATATTTTACTGCAGTTAGCANCGGCGGTTCGCCGACCCTGGGCCAACGTTCTGGAAGTTACTCTGCGAGTCGTTAACTGGGGGTGGTTACGATTGCAGGTGAGGCACGTGGTCTGCAGAACGACCGCGATGTAGTGGTCTTCCAAGAAACTGGTCAAGTGTTTCTGCACACCTAGAAACTACATTCCGGGTATATTTTACTGCAGTTAGCANGGTCTTCCAAGAAACTGGTCAAGTGTTTCTGCACACCTAGAAACTACATTCCGGGTATATTTTACTGCAGTTAGCAGGGGTTGACTCGTTGTTAGCGTGAAAACGTGTATCCACGCAAATAAATGTTCTGGGTGTTCGGCTTTTCGCCCCAAAAGACATAAACACCAATTATTAACCTGTAATTTTGATTTTCACTTTCTTCATACTAGGGGAAAAAATTGTTACAATTGTAAAAAAAATTCGCGTTTTTAGAGTTTACCTGCGCCGTTCACATAACGCTTTCATGCCCAATGCAGACAGTCGTCGACCTGTTGCACACGAAGATTATATCTGACTGGTGCTGCACATTGCAAGGCTCATTAGCCAATCGTCTTCTCTGTAGGTAACTGATTCGTAAACCATGTTAATGCTCTATGTTATGACTGGTTCATTTCACTGATCACCGAACACAGTGTCTACAGCTGATTGGTTGTGATAACGAAACAAGTTCTTTGTCAGCACAAGTGCAGCACGCATCAAAACGTTTATAATTTGCTACACTAGAAGTTATAAGTAGGGTCAGTGACTTTTCGCGTAAAAATCGGAGCACACAGTAGACTTCAATACCATATACACACCTCAGATGTTGTTATACCTCCATTGGCTGCTGGTGCCGTGTCCGTCTTTGACCGAGCCACTCAGGAATAAGTAACTCCGACACTGAACCTTCGTGATTCGTGCGCAAACGGTTAACACGGGCCAGAATGTTTTTTAGCCAATCAAAGAAGCTGGATGACCCTGCAGTGCTTTGGACTGCATCTTGTCTCAAAATATTTTCACAAAATATCACTGCCCCTAGTTATAAATTAGTGTGGAAACGAAAGGGTTAAGCGGTAGGAGAAAAGTACTACTATGCGGGCGTAATTTAATATGGGGGCTTTCACGGCATGTAATGAAGTCCCGCTGTTACAGACCAAATTTGCACGGCACAGCACACAGGCGGAAACGCTGCACGCTTTGCGCGTAGGAGCGATGAGACGCTGGTGTGCATTGTTATTGTCGCCCGTATCACTCCCTCACCTTCGGGCCTTGATCGCGCAAAACAGCTCCGAATACATACGTGCCTTAAGGCTCCTGCCTACCTGGACATTTATTCCGAATTTGAAGACTAGAAGCGCAGAAGCAATAAGGGCGACGCTGCCACACGTATCAAGTGTGATATCGCCGCTAAACGCGAGGGTGTGAACTGACGTCCAATGCTCTCTTCGTTCTGCGTGTACCTATGGGACTTTATTACTTTATTGGTGGAAAGTCTGGGGGAAGGTTCAATGTAAGGCCCTCGTGTAGTTTTGTAAGGATGAGACAAGTTAGTTATATTTTTAGGTACAGCACTTCCAATACGTCGTATTGATCTATTTTGGAGTACTCTGGGATGGCGTGACGTCTTGAGTTGAGTAGGGAGAGAAATGGGCAGCTCTTAACGAGGTCTTGTGAGCCAATGAGGGTGAAATGAGGATAGAATGGAGAAGAGCCGGAATGCAAGGGCGGGGGAAAACGGGAGAGCCTTGAGAAAACCCGCCGATTAGCGCCATCGTCCGGCACGATTCCCACATGCGAAAATCAGGAGTGACCCGGCTGGGGATTGAACCCGGTTCGCCTTGGTGGGAGGCGAGCAGTCTAACCGCTCAGCCGCCGCGGCCCCGCGTGACGTCTTGAATGCACTCAACAGCCCTCGACTCAAGTGTGTATTCTTTTCGTAGATCAGCACATTGGACGCACTTTTAATAGTTTCGTGGGAACACGTGCGTTTGAGATATCCTGCAGTGCAGTTCGAACGGAAATTTCGCGGAATCTTATGTGCAGCAAGCTCGACCCCACAGCGTCTCGTGTAGTCGAGCCACAGTTAGTTGTTCATTGTTTATCACTAGGGCCAGTGACTTTTCGCGTAAAAAACGGAGCATACAGTAGACTTCAATACTATATACACACCTCAGCTGTTGTTACACCTCCATTGGCTGCTGGTGCCGTGTCCGTCTTCGACCAAGCCACTCGGGACTAAGTAACTCTGACACTGAACCTTGGTGATTCGTGCGCAAACGATAAACACGGACCAGAACATTTTTTTTTAGCCAATCAAAGAAGCTGGACGACCCTACGGTGNAAGATTCGTGCGCAAACGATAAACACGGACCAGAACATTTTTTTTTAGCCAATCAAAGAAGCTGGACGACCCTACGGTNGATTCGTGCGCAAACGATAAACACGGACCAGAACATTTTTTTTTAGCCAATCAAAGAAGCTGGACGACCCTACGGTGATTTGGACTGTATCTTGTCTCGAAATATTTTCGCGAAATATCACTGCCCTTATTTACTACTATGGACACCCGATTTTCGCGAAAAGNTATCTTGTCTCGAAATATTTTCGCGAAATATCACTGCCCTTATTTACTACTATGGACACCCGATTTTCGCGAAAAGATTTCACGACCAGTTGTATTTCATAACACATTAGCTCAGATCTACTTTTGGGAATGGATGGCCTAGGAATTACGCTTCTTAGATATCTGCCTGCGAATCACAGAAGTACAGTATCGCAGTAACCTAATTCTGATTGGCCAGTAAAGTAAGACAATGGCTTATCACGAAGATACGCAGCCAATAAGCAAAATAAATCTGCTGGTACGCCCGAAGGGTATTGAAATCTAGCATTTGCCGATATCTTTTCACGAAATACGGGTTTCCCTGATTATTTATCCAGTTTAGCACGCATACCAAGAATTATGGAATTCAGTACTGTTTTTCCTTGAATGTTCGTTATTGGTTGAAAGTCGTCCGGAGGCGTGTCTTACAAACTGTGGTCCAATAGGAGTCAGACACTCGAATGTACATGTGGTTGAAGTTTAACTATTCTTCAAAGCGGCCGACTTCTTGATTTCAGAAAAGGGTCAAGTCTCAAATTTTCTGACACTACCCATGTTCAATTACCGTAAATATTATCTTTCTCTTTCAGTTATACTGTGCATTGTACGTTTCTGTATGCGGTCATGCAAGTAAAGTTTCAGACAAAAGTTTAATACCACCCAGCAAGCAGATGAATTTTATATTAGAAACGTTTATACATACTTACCACCCAATACACTATTTAACTGTTTCTAACATGTGTTCTATAAAGGTTTTTAGTTATCAGTGATTATTCCAGCAGCTTTAAGATACGTCATTATTCTTGTAAGTGTACTGCGGTTGTAGATCGTAACGATTACGTGTATTGTAAAATTGGTAAAATTCATCCCAATTTGTCNCTTGTAAGTGTACTGCGGTTGTAGATCGTAACGATTACGTGTATTGTAAAATTGGTAAAATTCATCCCAATTTGTCTGTTCGTTCCGTTTTCGTGTTCTCGGTCCATTTTCCTACCCCTACGTGCCCTGTGGAATGGGCCTAAGCATGTACCTACAGCAAGTAGCATTTTCTGCAGANGTCCATTTTCCTACCCCTACGTGCCCTGTGGAATGGGCCTAAGCATGTACCTACAGCAAGTAGCATTTTCTGCAGAGTTCTTATAGTGGGATGTCATTTTTATTACTTATTAAAATAATATGTAACTTAATGAAGAACGTCAATAATGCAAATTAATATTTATAAAAAAATTTTATTTTACAAATCCAATATTAAAAAATTAGTCCACGTTCCTTACATCTAACGTTTAACGCCAACCACACATTGTGTGAAAATGGCAGGTGGTCTTAAACTTCGGGTATAAACTTTACGTAACACTTGTTTTAATTGAGCCAAGGAGGCTGCGGATGTGTAGTGGCGAGAACACNCAAGGTGAACCGGGTTACATTCCCTGCGGGGTCGCTCCCGGATTGTCGCACGTGGGAATCGTGCCGGGCGATGCCGCTGGTCGGCGGGTTTTCTCGGGGATATGCCGTTTCACACAGCCTTGCATTCCGGCGCTACGCCACGCTCACCTCGCTGCACCCTCATTAGCTCTCAAGACCTTGAGGTAAAGGGTCGCACAAATATCTTTACTCGCTTCACTCACTCACGTCAGTCAAGGTTTTGAATATTTAAATAAAATTATTTCTACTGAAGTATCGCTGTTTTGGGTTAAGTAACGACTCACAAACAATACGTATTTTTAAAATAATGAGGCGAATAGTCCACAATTAGTTCAGAATACTTCTTAGAAATATTGTAGTAGTCACTAGCCATTGTATATCCTCAACACAGGAGGAGGGGGGGGGGCCTGCTGGCTGAAAAACGGAGGGGAAAATGCCCGCTCCCCTCTTTCGCCATCTATACTCGGCGCATATGGGTCCTCAAGTGAATTCGTGAAATTTCTCTCACTTTAAGGTAACGTGAAATAAGGCAGCAAAAACATTGTGTTGCTTATTAATGTCACCGGGAATATTTAGGATTGCAGACTGGGGAGTTGTTTACACATTACATACATTCCCTTAACTTTTCTCTAATTTTGACCTACATCCAACACCTATATGTAGTTCAAATGCAGAATTTCTTGCACTATCGCTGTGCCGAACTCCTTCATTGAGGTTGGAAGCTGACAATAAATGTTACGTAAATCAAGGAGCGATATAGTCAATTATAGGCATTGCATTGTATTCACACACACTGGATGATCGCAAAATTTTTCTAGTCAGCATATCTTCGCTTTGATGAATGGATGATCGAGTAATTGACTTGGGTCAGTTCGTAATAAGCCAGTCACAGACGTTCTATTTTATAAAGTATCAGAATCCGTATTGACTCAGTGAAACTTTTTCACATATTTATACATGCACGACAGCCAATAACGAAAAGTAAAGTGTCTGACTTGCACAATATCTGCTAATCCTAAGAAGCAGACAACTTTCCCCGTGAGAAACCATGTTCTCAGTACAAAGGTTTTCGAATCATAAATACGTTTCTCTTCTCCCATTTCAAAAGCTGATTACGAGAAAAGAAACAAACAACTAATTAAACATGCGATAGTAAGTATAGAATGAGTACACAAAATTTGGAGAAAAAATTACTACAAAAATTGTGCAAAGTAAATATGTAAAATTAAAAATTTAATATTTATGCTAAAATTTACCAATAAAACCATGCAAAATAGACAGAATAATAAAGAGGGCAACACGAATATAAAAGACAACTGAAAAAACGATATATATATATATATATATATAAATAACCCAGTTATAAAAAAAAATTTCAGAATGAAGACTCTTAAGAAACTGAAAGAATAGCAACACAGAAGCCAAATATATCTATAAACGAAATATTTCAGGGTCAAAACAAATTATCAGAACTAAAACAACCACAACACACAGAGAAGACATGAACTCTTAAACACGACAAATATGATTAACCAACGAAATTCAACACAGTTGGCAAACTGTGATTTGGGCGCCTGAACAACTGGACTATGATTNAATTCAACACAGTTGGCAAACTGTGATTTGGGCGCCTGAACAACTGGACTATGATTGGTTCAAGGTGTGCACCAATAGCAACTAACTACTGCCTGATAATGGGGTCTGGAAAAACTGCGGATGGCAATTTGAAATGATTGTTCTCTTATTTCTTTTCATTTNTTGGTTCAAGGTGTGCACCAATAGCAACTAACTACTGCCTGATAATGGGGTCTGGAAAAACTGCGGATGGCAATTTTAAATGATTGTTCTCTTATTTCTTTTCATTTTTTTTTTGTATCTAAACCTATCTAACCCGTGGTATTTGTAGCCAAATTTCCTTCATATGAATGCTGGTTGACGATATCATTACTGCAAGGAGCAATTGCTAGGGGCAGTGATATTTCGCGAAAAGATTTCGAGACAAGATACAGTCCAAAGCACTGTAGGGTCGTCCAACTTCTTTGATTGGCCAAAAAATTTTCTGGGCAGTGTTAACCGTTTGCGCACGAATCACGAAGGTTCAGTGTCGGAGTTACTTAGTCCTGAGTGGCTTGGTCGAAGACGGACACGGCACCAGCAGCCAATGGAGGTATAACAACATCTGAGGTGCGTGTATAGTATTGAAGTCTACTGCGTGCTCCGATTTTTACGCGAAAAGTCACTGGCCCTAGCAATTGTTGATTCATTCAGTTAACTTTTGTACGATTTCTGTCACAGAGTAGATAAGTAAAGGCAGACGAAATGGCTCGCCGTTTCCTGTGACGTGGGCTTATCAATTCTGTAATTGTGATTGACAACGCGAGGCTCTGAAGACGCGCCTTGTGTCCGATTGGATACTGCAGGCTGCGAAAAGTTCGCTATTGGTTGGTGAACTGCGCTCCGCGACACTTTGGTGGCAAGTGACGCAATTTTCGCTCGTGCGTGCGGCTGTAGTTAGCGGGACAAAGCCCTTGTTTCGCCTATGTATTGTTAGGGCTCCCGCATACCTGGGGCTTTTTCCTTGCGTTTGAGGCCGCGAATCGCGGGAGCGGTAAGGGCGACACTGCCACGTGCATAAAGTGCGCCATCGCCGCTAGGAGCAAGGCTTCGAACTGACGTGTAGTGTTGTCGTCGTGCTGCGCGGACCTACAGAGCATCCGGCGGTGACCCTATCATATTACTAGTAGGAAGTCTGTAGAAGGGTTCAATGCAGGAACTTCAGTTGTTTTGTACGTATCTGACGCGTATATTTTGAGATACCACGCCTTGAAAAAAGCCGTTTTTAGCCGTTTTGGAGTACTCTGAAATGGTGTTTCTATCGTACGTGACGTGTTGAAAGCACTCAATAGCCCTCGTTTGAAGCAAGTGTTATTTTCGTAGATTAGCACATTGGAGGCACGTGTAATAGTTTCGTGGGGGGAAAAAGAGTATTTCGAACACACCGCAATACAGTTCAAGCGCCAGCCAGCCGGGAACCTTAAGAACTTGCCACATCCCGACTGCCCAGTTCCTCTTGTATGCCTCTTCTGTTCCAGAGAATTAGCACTTCGACCTGACACGTAAATGGGAGGGGGTTACGATTCATTTTGGTTTTCGTTTCCCCAGACCTTGGTCCGGCGAGCTCGACGAGACTAGACGCGAAGAGCCGAGCACGTGACCAGTCGCAGAAGCCAAAGTCGTCCAGACAAAGGAAAACTCCAGTATAGTCTGTCTCACGAACGAGTGCGCTTTTTTTTTTATAACTCTTAACTTAGTCCAGTTTACAGCCGTCCCTAAGGATACAGCGGTGTCTAACCCCACCACAGATTATGATTGGATGCGCCTCATTTGGCCTGGACAGTTTCAGAATTGTCACTTGGCCTAAAGGACCGCGGTGGTGTAGTGGTTAGACTACTCGCCTCCCACTAAGGCGAACCTGGTTCGATTACCGGCGGGGTCGTCCCCAGACTTTTGCATGCGGAAATCGTGCCGGACCATGACACTGCTCGGTGGGGTTTTCTCGGGGATATCCTGTTTCCCCCCGCCCTTGCATTCTGTTTCATACTCACCACTTTTCACCCTCATCAGCTCTCAAGACCTCGATGTTAATAACCTCCCAAATATATTCACTCACCCACTCGCTTGGCATAAAATTTAATGATCTAAAGTAGCCTAGCCTAAAATTCAAAAGTCACTTGGCCTAAGGTATTTGGCCTAACATTAGTCCAAAAGGCGGGTACCCCGATGTTCAAATAAACACACTCAACTGAATGTCGACCTGCTCAGTATTTCAACAGAAAAAAATTTTCGTCATGGAAGGTGTTATACACAAGATTTCTTTCGGGACCTTCGAAAAAAAAAAAGTGCACTCGTTCGTGGGACAGGCTGTGGACGGAAGAAGAACTGCGGTGTTCTCACTTGGTTAGCGCGTGCGTCCAGAAGCGGCGTCACGGCGGCGAGTTCGGGAACAAGCGGGCCCATTCTGCGAGGCTCCGCGAGTTCGGGAAAGAGAGAGAAAAAAAAAGAGAGAAGATAATTTCCGTGGCTGGAGTCTAAAAAGGCTTAGGCTGAACGGCGCCTCCTGCACATTACTACGGCGCCTTCTTAGGCGAAGAGTTCGAGGCGCATGTGTTAATTGGCGCCTCTGCCCGTCCACCCGATGGACGTTGCCGCAACCGCGTTCCCTACGGTGTGGCGCCATCTTGGATGTGCGGAGGTGGGTGACGTGTCGCAGCAGTTGTGCCAACGCCAAATCTACAACGGAAATGTATTCACGTTTTAAAAAAAATATTTGCATATAAACTTAGGAACGACTGAAATACCTTTGCTCGGTTTGCAACCACGAGAAGGTTGAAACTACAATTACAATTTATTTATACATGATGATTCTAAAATCATGGGACAAACACTGAGGGGTTTTAGAGGTCACTAAAACAAACCATTATTGTATAGGAATACATGGGCGAAAGTGACGCGTTGAGGCGCAAACACAAAAACATAACACATCAACGGAAACATGAAAAGTTCATTAGCAACATACTTAACGAGTGATTCCGTACAGAAAATGTTAAAACAGTTGCTGGAAATGCATCCACCAACAGTCACGCATGCTTGGCGACCTCTACATATGGCGTGATTGGCTGACAATGGTGGCGTGCGTGAAATACCAGGCGTATTTGAATCTGTTCGCCAATCACTCCACCGACGCTACGAAGCTTGCATTACTGTAGGTGGTGGCGATTTTGAGCAATTATTACAAACCTTTCTGTAAAAAAAGGCATTTAGCGGCGACGTTGTAAATAAACAATGTGTTGCATTTCATGTGTTATTTTTGTGTTTGTGCCTCAGCGCGTCACTCCCGCACATATATTCCTATACAAGAATTGTTTGTTTTAGTGAGCTCTATCACCCCTCAACGTTTGTCCCATGATTTAAGAATCACTCTGTATACAGCATGTCACACAATGAAAATTTTGTAACTTCGTTCAGTAGTCGCACACTTCCTGCCCTGTTCCACGTGATGCTTTAATGAATTGCCTGTTGTTATGCTTACCGTGGCGAGAACGTTGATTTTCGATTTACGTTGGTAAAAGGACGTTTAAAATAGAAAGGTGTTCGTAAAAATAAGGATTGCCGGTATTCAATGGCTAATTTTAGAATGAATTTGAAGTCAACCCCTGATGTAATTTATACCAATTTCCTACTGGATGGACAGTAGGAAAAAAACCTTAAGACACTTGGGGTTACCTGAACAATTTTCACCTTGACGAAGATGGGTTCCCCAGATTGTCTTATCAAGGTAGCCAATATCTGAATTCATATCATTTCAATCGTGTTGATGTGTTTTGACGAATGTTGTTACGTTGGCAATGCAACTGCGACATGCTTGCAGTTGGAAGCTCGAAACAAGAGCACGGCGTAACACATTGCAGTGTCGCATCTCCACTTTACTTACTCTGTGCGCGCGAAGCCACGAGGTTAGAGAGATGATGGTGGTTCCTTTGATGTTGGCGTACACGTTCTCCCGTTGGCTGTGCGAGGCTCTGGAAACGTGCCATGTGTCTGACTGCCCCATAGTCTACTCGCGATTTCCTCCCACCTTTTTGAATCAAAACTTCGCAAAATCACTCCATATGTGAAGGAACAGGAAAATTACGCGTTTTAGTCTCCCTGTAGACTAAAATCTACAGACCTATGTATTTCGAGTTTTATCCTACCTGTATACTAGACTCTACAGACTTATGAATTTCGCATTTTAACCTGCCTGTAGGCTAAAGTCTACAGACCTATGTATTTCGCGTTTTAACCTCCCTGTAAGCAAAACTCTATAGACCTATGTATTTCGCGTTTTAACCTCCCTGTAAGCAAAACTCTATAGACCTATGTATTTCGCGTTTTAACGTACCTGTAAACTAAACTCTACATACCTATGTATTACGCTTTTTAACCTACCTGTAGGCTATACTCTACAGACCTATGTATTTCGCGTTCTAACCTACCTGTAGGCTAAACTCTACAGACCTCTGTATTACGATTTTTAACCTACCTGTAGGCTAAACTCTACAGACCTATGTATTTCGAGTTTTATCCTACCTGTAGACTAGACTCTACAGACCTCTGTATTACGATTTTTAACCTGCCTGTAGGCTAAACTCTACAGACCTATGTATTTTCCAGCCTCAGCTTTCTGTTCACTGGCTGCTGCCCGAGTGTTGTAGCCAGTTCTACCTCTGACCAGGTGGTACAGGATTCGGTGCTTGTTTCCTTGCAGGTCTTTATAATAATAATAAACGTCTTTATTTCGAGACAGGGTACAGTCTAAAGCACCGTAGGGTCGTCCAGCTTCTTTGATTGGCTAGAAAATGTTCTGCCCCGTGTTAACCGTTTGCGCACAAATCACGATGGTTCGGTGTCGGAGTTACTTAGTCCTGAGTGGCTTGGTCAAAGACGGACACGGCACCGGCAGCCAATGGAGGTATAACAACAGCTGAGGTATGTATATGTAGTATTGAAGTCTACTGTGTGTTCGAACTATAGGTGGGATATTCTGACAAACTGCAGCGACTGTTTTCGACTATACAAGTCCACCTTGTTAAGAGAGATTTCTGTGTCGTCAGTTTCGTTTCGACACTTTTTCAGATTTGCTTGACAATTCAAAGACCTTCTATAAACTTGTACAGCAACTGCACAGTAACATGGAAGTAAGAAATGAAACTGTTTTTAGACCTTGGTACATACGAACAAACATATTTTAAATACAAGCAATAAAAATAATAATGAAATGCAGTGTGTTATTAATATATTTGCATCTGTATGACTAAGGATTCCCCTTAATGCATCAGTTAGAGTAAAATTCGGAGATAGGTTATATTTGTTGAAACTAATGATATTTAGTCGTTTGCATTTCGCAATTTCCTGTTTCAGAGCAAAGAAAACGTAGGTTACAAACCATGCCTTCAATTCCTCATTCGAAACTGGGGTAGGTGATAATTTTGTTTTAGCGAAACGCCGATTGGAACACCTCGCAGGAATCAATGACGAGTAGTGGTCTTTAGTCCGCTGTTGTATTGTGTGCTTCACGTAGTTCCGAGTTCTGCCGCTGAGCGCCACGTGATAAAGAACAGCTTAGTTTCGTTGATGGGAGCTTGATGACGTTCACGGCAGGCGCTGTGTAACTCATAAATATGAAATCTGTTCTACTAATTTGGCATACGCAATAGTGTTCCCTTTGATTACTCTACTTAATGCAGCATCACGTATGAATCCGGTATGGTCTAGTGGCTAGGATACCTGGCTTTCACCCAGGAGGCTCGGGTTCGATTCCCGGTACCGGAATTATTTTTCATATAGTAACTCAATTCTCCTAATATTTTGCAAAATGGCTATTAAGTTTATTTATTGCGTAGTTACATTACAAATATATTTAATTCTGAAAAGTGCACAATATTTTACCATGCCAACATTTTTTGGGATACTTCAACAACATTCATTAAAGGAATTATTGACTTGGACTAGAGAAGGTGTAACGTAAAATACGTTATTTACAGTAAATTTATTCTGGAAGGCCCAGTCCAAATATACGTCAGTATTTGACGCCGACCAACAAGAACGTGAAATTTCATTAAAAAAAAAACTGATGTAATCAGGACAGCCAACGAATAAAAATTCTTGTCCTGGCAATTCATATTTCGTATTCATTCGCTCTTTTTTTTTTTACGTTAACGCCGGTTGTGGACGGACGGTTTCTCTTGTTTTGTGAAAGTAGTGTTGTTTAAGCAAAATATGATTTATTACACAGTAGTAGATAACTTTCGCGGAGCAATTCTCGGTAGTATAGTGGTTAGCATCCTCGCCTAACACACGGGAGACCTGCGCTCGGTTCCCCGCAGAGAAGGAAAGTACTGTTTTTACCCATCTCATAACAATTTATTTACATTAATTTTGTACAAGTAATGAACATGCATACTGACTAAGAGAAAGTACAGTTCTATACTTAATTTACTTAGGAAATAACTATGCGTGAACCACTACTGATCGTTACTAATAAACGTAATTTAAAACGTATTCCTTGTAACAGATAATCTTACAGAGCAATATCACTTCAGGGGTATTCAACGTCGAAGGTGTATATTGTGGAGTGTGCAGTAGAGAAAAGCAGTAACCGTTTTCTCAGTTCCAAGAAAGGCACTTTTTTCTGCTTTCCATAGTTGCCAGCAGGACTGTGAAAAACACGTGGTGTGAACTTTTGGTTAGCGCATCTGGTTACGTAAATACGTTCTCTGAATGTTCATCGCATTTTTTTTTTTCCCCGGTCGAATTTAATTTTAACAGGGCCATTTTTAACTATGCGAAATAATTTTTTAAACCTCTAATCGGTTTGACAAACGTCACGCGAATTTCGCTGTCTTCCAGCCAGTTGGTGAGTCAATGTTGCCGACATGTGGGGAAAGACTAAAATAATTTATCCGTTGTTGGAACTGGAAGCATAGTAATACTCGCAGCACCTTCACATGTTTTCAATCAAACATTTAAAAATCACTCTAACTTATGACGTGTTTGGTTGTTTCCCGAGAATATCATGTATCACACGCGTTTTATAAATTTATACTTATGTTGGTATAAATTGTTGGTTAAATTTAACTTGAACGCTGTTCGCCTGAGAGTGTCACATCAATGTAACGTGTTTCCGTGCAGTAACGTACGATTACTACGTCTTTACAAACTACCCGAGGGTTACACACACTCATTGGTAGGATAATAACATACCACCCCCTACTGTCTCAATGTAGGGGATGATAGAACGCCACAACTGTTCACAGGTTTCTGGTCTTGGTTATAAACAATCGTTATCCACAGAATGGCTCTTTCATCTCGTGTAGGTTTCATTATTTTCCGGTAGAACCATTTTAAATATAGATTTTCAAAGGTGGCTACCTCCCTTACGAGTTACTGTACGACATTGTTCGTGTAATGTTTTCTATTCCATTTTGCATAGGGAATCACATCACAGCGTTGTATCTGCAGTTCAGGGCCAACACACACATATATATATATATATATATATATATATAGAGAGAGAGAGAGAGAGAGAGAGAGAGAGAGAGGGAGAGAGAGAGAGAGTAAAACCAAACGTTTGTTTCTTTGAAGACGCGATTTTAACACTTCTAATTGGCAGCTCGTGATGAAATATCGAGGACATGCGCAGAAAACTGAAAATCAGTCTACTTTAATTTCAGTCTATGGGTTGAACTGAACTTGTCTCATATTTAGTCTGTGGGTTTGCGGTCATCCCGCGCTCGAAGCAGGGTTGCCGTATGTCCGGGAAGTAAACACGGAACACGTGTTTGGAGATATTCCCACATAGCACATAGACATTCCAAAGAACATCAGACGGATGTGTCACACTTGGACATTCTGGACATCCAAGGACATCCGCAAGTGGCAAAGTTACATTCAAAAGACTACCGAAAGATATCCAAATGTCCGCCCAATATCCCAGATGTGATATTAATATTGTGGATGCCCTATATATAGCCCTAAAAAATTCGCGTTTTAATTTCGGGACACGCTAGAATTCAAAACCTCATACGTTCGTATGTCTAATGTTATTAGTCCACCCGTTAGTTTACACCTCCTGGACCACTCTGAGCCAATTACAAATACACAGTAAAATGCAGATCGAATCACCGTCTTCCGCTAATACAACAAGCAACCAATGAACAGTGAGTGACATTTGCATTATTTTACATACGACAATGGAGTATAGCCTACAGGTCGTTGAACTCGCAAATTTTTCAGGTTTCTACCTATATACATATTTAGATGTAGCCACTTACCTTAAATAATGGCGATTGGTGATTTTTGTAATATCTAAGGGATATCCCGTAGGTGGTACAAACTGGTAACTACTACTCAGCTTCACTGTAGGACTTAGATGACTTTTAGGTATTGTGGATATAATTTCGATATCCGGTTGATATCCTCACTGTTCGAAATTTCTGTATATTTACGGAAACTTTTACGGAGATGTAGAGTTAATTTACGGAAAGGCACTCCCGTATTGACGAATAACGGAAATGAGCTCCGTAAATATAAAACACGGAAGCTCTTCGTATTCTTATGGCTACGATTTTGAGGCACAAATAATGCAGAAAATACCTGAGGCGTATAAAATCCCATCTTCACAATGCTAGTTCGTGTAAAATAGTAGTAGGTGAGTGGCGAACCACTCAGGAAGTGGCAATTCGTTTATTCGTGTTAAAATTCCGCTACACGACAAAACCTTCTGTATACACAGTAAAACACGCACATAACGAAAATAAAACAATTTTTTTTCGTAACCTCTTTTTTATAAACCGCAAATATAACAAGCGATATAACACGACTTGAAACTACGACAGTCGCGTTCGTCACTTTCATGTAAAATCCATATTTACGAAATTCTTCGTGCAAAGGTGTGGTAGGTGAGTGGTTCGAGTTATTGATAGTTGATTTTTTGTTTCGTGTTGAAATCCCACCACAATACAATATGTTTAAACAGTTTTTAATTTCTGTTATACATAGTGAAATACATTACGAAAATACATTACTAGAAACCGAGAGATACATGGATTGTCCAAGATAAATTTCTGTTCTACAACTTATAATCTCGTGATGGCGTGGTAGGTGAGTGGGTGAAGTGTTGGACAGCAATACTTTTTGCCGAGTTCAAATCCGGCTACCAAACACAAAAAAATTTTTAAGTCAAATTTATACACAGTGAATCACCTACATAACGAAAGTAAAACTTTTTTTTTTGCAACTCTTTTTATAAAGAGCAGATTTTAAAATAATAAACTTGCAAGATTGTGGGCACTTTCCGTGATTCCACGGCGATTCCTGTAAAATTTATGGAGAGAACGTTATTGAAAAAAAAAACGAAAAGACTGTAATTTTATGCAGATGTCTGGATAATTTGTAACCGGTATTTTCCATACGTTTACATACATTTTTTTCTAACAGTGCGGTCTCGTTCTATCCTACATTGATGTAGTTCGTATACAGACACAATGAATACACGTTTAATGAACTAGAACTGGGAGCTAATATGAAGAGTCAAGATATTATACGGGCATTTATAAAAACTTGGTGTTTGTGAACGCGACACACTGAGTAGATTTGCCTGCAAGTACGTTTAAAAAAAACTACAGGTTTTATTATATTCGGAAAAATTGAACAACTCACATTTAAATAAGTTAACTGAACTTCTGTTCAGTCCACTTGTCCATTTTATGTTAATGTCACATTCCTGTACTTGAAAATTGGGTTATTTTGGGATTTCGGACGAAACTAATGTAAACGTATTATTCCAGTGCAAGTGGCGTGCTTTGAAAATACTACACATTTCTTCAAACGATGCTACGACCATTATGAAATTTTGTAAATGGCTAAAATTTTAGTAGGTTATAAAGTTTATCTTAGAAAAAACGGAGAATTTAGCGCACTTAATGCTGAAGACAAGAAAACTACGTGGAACGAAATGTGCAAAAACGAAATTGTTTCCGGTAAAATAGTACATCTGTAAATCCTAAATAGCAGTTGTAGACTAAATTGATGTACTTGAACGTAGAAGCGCCATGCTAAAAGCTTGGTAAATAAATCTTTCGCCTCTAAGTGGCACTGTTGTTGCACGTGTGCGGGATTTTCTGCGTTTTGTATGGAAACAAATCGAATATTTACAATTTTCACAAAATTAATATAACCATGTAAAATATTTTGATTTACATTAAGTTAAAATATACGTAAAGAACAAATTTTGTTCTTCGCACAAGGGCGAACATTTAATGGGATACTTTCATCATGTTTAATGGACCTAATCGGTCGTATAACTGAATTTAGCAAAACGCTGGCTTACACGATGTATTAGTAGGGCCAGCGACTTTTCGTGTAAAAATCGAAGCACACAGTAGACTTCAATTTTATATACACACCTCAGCTGTTGTTATACCTCCATTGGCTGCTGGTGCCATGTCCGTCTTCGACCAAGCCACTCAGGACCAAGTAACTCCGACACTGAACCTTCGTGATTCGTGCGCAAACGGTTAACACGGGCCAGAACATTTTTTTTTAGCCAATCAAAGAAGCTGGACGAACCTACAGTGATCTGGACTGCATCTTGTCTCGAAATCTTTCCGCGAAATATCACCACCCCTGTGCGTTAGTTTTAATGTGATCACTTAATCGAGGAAGTCGTTTCGATGACCGTTATATTTATTTCGCTCTTAAATTAGTAACTGTCAGAGGAAAGAAAATGTAAAGTCACGGGCTAAAGTTTCCCATCGTGTAAGGGCTTTTGACGATATTGGGACGGTCGGCAGGCCTGCGAGAGACCGTGAGAACGGAGCGCGGTATGATGCGGTCAGGACCGGGATGCTGTGGAGAGTTCAAAGGCACTATTTAAAAGGAAAGAAAAATAAACGTGTTGATGGTGGGGGGGGGGGTGGCGTAGAGGGAGCAGGAGTAGCTCGCGGTAATTTAGGAAGCCACCTGTCGCGCCACCAGCTTCTCCGGCGCGGCGCGGCGGTTGGGGGCGCGAATAAATAGCGCGACGACTGGAGATGATTGCGATGAATATCTGCGCGGCCCTCGTGTGTGTGAGAGAGAGAGAGAGAGAGAGAGAGAGAGAGAGAGAAGTGGATAGAGAACGGAGAAGAGGTTGAGAGTAGGGAAAACAAAACGAGAGGGCAAAAGCCGACCAACCGCCGTGTTCTAATCGACGCACATTTTCTTAACCTTGCGATTGAACGCTCAGTGTGGCGGATATATCAAAGGCGTTCACTACGAAAAAAAAAGTTTTATTTTATATTTCTGCCGCATACTGTTCAACGTGTAGACATCTGTAACTTCTTTTTCCTAAGATGTTTTTTTCTTTTCCTTTTGAGATCCCATGGAAAAAAAAAAAAAAAACGCGAAATGTCATGTCAATATGTTACTGATGATTTTGTAAACACTCTTTGCAGAAAATTCAACAACTGAAAGGTCTGGTCTTAATGCATTATACGCTATGCTTAGCAAAAGTTATTTTACAAAAACCTAAAATAAGCCATAATTTCCCCCCCTTTTTTTTTTCAACAATTTTTTTAAACTGCAGAAACATTTCCTTGTACGATTTTATAGGATATTTCAGTGTGAATTATTTCATTTATGTACACAAGTTAGTTTTCATTAGTTATATATTTCTAAAATAGCAAAATTATGATTTAGACATTTATTTATGCGATAACTATGCGCTCAGTTTTCTTTTCGCGAGGAAACGGTAATCAGTGATAACGTCTCAGATTTGGACAGTGTGTGGTACAAATATAAAATAACAGTTTTTTTTTTCCAGGACAACGCTCTTAAGTTAACGAGCCGAGGGCATGGTGGGAGGGGTGGGGGCTTGAAAAGGGCACAGACAGACCGGAAAAATGGAACAGCCAATCAAAAACCGTCCTTCCTCCTTTCCGGCACGAATCACGCCGAAAAAGTTGAGCTCACACTGAAACCCCTGCTGGAAGAAAGTGTGGACTTCGCCGACTCAGATGGTTCGCATATTTTATAACACTATCTTGTGGGGTAATCAACGTTTATTGATGTCATAGTTAGGGGCAGTGATATTTTGCGAAAAGATTTCGAGACAAGATACAGTCCAAANAATCAACGTTTATTGATGTCATAGTTAGGGGCAGTGATATTTTGCGAAAAGATTTCGAGACAAGATACAGTCCAAAGCACTGTAGGATCATCCAGCTTCTTTCATTGGATAAAAATAGTTCAGGCCCGTGTTAACCGTTTGCGCACGAATCACGAGGGTTCAGCGTCGGAGTTACTTAGTCCTGAGTGGCTTGGTCAAAGACGGACACGGCACCAGCAGCCAATGGAGGTATAACAACAGCTGAGGTGTGTATATAGTATTGAAGTCTACCGTGTGCTCCGATTTTTACGCGGAAATTCACTGGCCCTTTATATAACAGTTCACTGTAAGTATTTATAATCAGACCCGTGAAGAAAACCGTATATTATATTCAACACTCGTGTATAAAATAAACGTAGTTTGGAAACGAACCGATAGGTGGCACTGTTGTAGTTTTTGGAAGTATAAAAAAAAAATTACCGTTTCTTGAAAACCTTTTAGTAAAAATTCGAACCACGGTGTAATTAATAAAAAAACGTGTGAACAAGAAAGCGTCTAGTTTGTTGCCGATCACTGATTGTGGAATTTTGGTATCGAAAAAAAAGAACGAAACAAGCAAACTGNAGGGGCAGTGATATTTTGCGAAAAGATTTCGAGACAAGATACAGTCCAAAACACTGTAGGGTCGTCCAGCTTCTTGCATTGGATAAAAAAAGTTCAGGCCCGTGTTAACCGTTTGCGCACGAATCACGAGGGTTCAGTGTCGGAGTTACTTAGTCCTGAGTGGCTTGGTCAAAGACGGACACGGCACCAGCAGCCAATGGAGGTNTGGCTTGGTCAAAGACGGACACGGCACCAGCAGCCAATGGAGGTATAACAACAGCTAAAGTGTGTATATAGCATTGAAGTCTACTGTGTGCTCCGATTTTTACGCGGAAAGTCACTGGTCCTATATATAACAGTTCACTGTATGTATTTATAATCAGACCCGTGAAGAAAAGCGTATATCATATTCAACACCCGTGTATAAAATAAACGTAGTTTGGAAACGAACCGATAGGTAGCACTGTTGTAGTTTTTGGAAGTATAAAAAAAAATTACCGTTTCTTGAAAACCTTTCAGTAAAAATTCTAACAACGGTGTAATTAATAAAAAAACGTGTGAACATGAAAGCGTCTAGTTTGTTGCCGATCACTGATTGTGGAATTTTGGTATCGAAAAAAAAGAACGAAACAAGCAAACTGGTAACGCAGATAAATCTGTTCGCAAGTCGACAACCGTAGTGTTCTGTCGCTCTGCCTGTTCGGTGAGATGGGCGTAAATGTGAATCATCACGCCATTTCCTCGATTCCTCTGCCATGTTTACTGCCAGGTGTGATCTCGCCACAGGGTGGAGAAATACGCAGAAGCGAAATGGCGTGGCGTTCTGTGATTGGCTACACGACTCATTGCCAGCGAATCAGTTTGGGGCGTAACCAGTAACTCCACCGTGGAAATATTCAAGTTGTATGGTAAATGAGTGANATTGCCAGCGAATCAGTTTGGGGCGTAACCAGTAACTCCACCGTGGAAATATTCAAGTTGTATGGTAAATGAGTGAACGAGTGGGTAAAGGGATTTAGGTGACTCCTTAACAGCGAGGTCTCGAGAGCCGACGAGGGTGATTGAGGTGAGTATTGAGCAGCGCCGGAATAAAGCGGTGGAGGGAAACGGGAGATCCCCGAGAAAACCCACCAGCCAGCGGCATCGTCCGGCACGATTCCCACATATGAAAATCCGGGAGTGACCCGGCCGGGGATTGAACCCGGTTCGCCTTGGTGGGAGACGACGAGCAGGCTAACCGCTCAGCCACCGCGGCCTCTGTATGGTAAAGGAAACCTCTCCTGTTGGACGCACAGCTGTTTAATTTCGGCGTATAGCAGGTACCGGGGTGACGTGCGTATAGCCACACAGGCGTGTCGAGACAGTCACAAGAGTCGTGGATCATTAGCTGGTAATAGTCATGGGCACTGTTGGGATTGGTGATGTTCGATTACGATTCGATTAGTTTGGTAATACGAGGGCAAATCAATAAATAAGTTACACTTCCACGTTATGGCCATGTATGAAACCACCTATACACAGGCAACACGGCTATGACAACATACAATGTAAGTTCACTTTTCCACATAGTCCCCAAGAGACTGTAAAAATTTCTCGAAACGGTCAACCAACTTTTCGATTCCGGATGCGTAGACATCTCCTCCAGCGCTATGTAACAACCCGGAGACAGCTGCTTTCACCTCCTAATCGTTTCGGAATCGTCGTCCACCAAGATCCTTTTTCATCTTACCGAAAACATGAAAATCGTATGGCGCTAAGTCTGAACTGTATGGAGGATGTTGCCATACCTCCCACTTGAATCGCTTCATACATGGCCATAACGTGGAAGTGTAACTTATTAATTGATTTGCCCTCGTAGATTATTTTACAGCGATTAATCGTATTTCCAAATCGATTTTTATTATTTACATTAATTGGTATAACGAATAATTTCATTCCATTTTTTTTCCCCGGCGGGGTCATTCCCGGATTTTTGCATGTGGGAATCATGCCGGACGATGCGGCTGGTCGGTAAGTTTTCTCGGCGATCTCCCGTTTCCCCCCGCCCTTGCATTCCGGCGCTGCACAAGACTCGCCTCGTTTCACCCGAATCGGCTCTCAAGATCTCGATGTTAAGAGCCGTCCAAATTTCTCCACACATCTCTACACACTCTTCAAACACACTAGCTCAAACTTAAGCTTACGTCGGGAATACAATACTGGAGACTGAGCAATAGTAATAACATAATTAGAAGTAGCAACAACCCCGTTAATAGCAAACGTCTTCCAGCATATAATGTCTCTTGAATCTATTTGACTATGATAATTAACACTAGTCACTGTACCGTTGTGAGGGTGTATGCAAAAGCAAAACTCCAGAATACCAGATCCGTTATGAGCAGTCATTCCTTGCAAAGCGTACCTGTACATAAAACTCAGTAGAATGAAACTCTCTTCTGCTGTAGTAACTTGCTTCACAAAGACACTATCATCCTTAGTAACATCACAATCAAAAGAACCAATATTACTGAAAGCAGGTCTTGAAATATATCTCTTCTTATGACAGCGTGCTCGCCCTATTGCGCTATGAAGACTAGTTGAGATCACAGAAAATTTTAATCTTTAACGGTTGTCCCTTAAGTGGCCCGCCTTTTTGGCGCTTGAACGGCGTTTCAGTATGTTTAAAATACTTTTTTTTTCACTTAACTATTAAACATGCGTCTAATTTGCTGATCTACAAAAAGAACACACACTTCGTTCCAGGGTCGTTGAATGCTGTTAAGACGTCACGCAAATTACAAACACCATGTCAGTGCACCTCAACACAGTTAGAAACTGATTCTCCAGAACAACGTATCAGACACACACACAAATACTCAAGGGCTCTGCTCGGAACCTCGCTACAGACATTCCGACAGTAAAATTATAGGAATGGATCGGAGAAGTTTGGGCGGCTGTTAACAAAGCGATCTTGAGAGCCTGCGAGGTGAATGCAGCGGCGCGGGGGAAACTGGAGAACCCCGAAAAAAAAACCCCGCCGACCATCGGCATAGTCCGGCACGATTCCCACGTGCGAAAATCGGGGAGCTACCCCCGCCGGGAATCGAACCCCGTTAGCCAAGTTGGGGTCTGACCATCACACCATGCCAGTCCGGCACGATTCCGACGTGTGAAAATATTCCGGGTGCGACCCCGCCGGGTAAAATTATGGGATCGCCGCTGAAAGTTCCGCAGGTAGACGCAACGCGGCGGGAATACTGCACGCCAGTTAAGCCTTGCGTTTTGTGGCGATGGCACACTTGATGGGCGTGGCAGTGTCGTCCTTATCGCTCCCGTGCTTGTCAGCCTCGAACGCCGAGAAAGTAACTCCTAGTAGTCGGGGACCTTAAGAAGCGTTGTTGAAGTGACACACGTGTGTGTGGTCTCTGATCACACACGCCACCTCGTTTCCTACGCAGGCCTGCGGTTACGTCTCCGGGTACACGTTCAAAGAGGAATAGATAATGCTTTCCACCCGCATTAACTCCGAGTAATCAAAGAAATGCTGTAATATATCAGCGACAGCTATTTTGCATAGTAAGGGCCAATGACTTTTCGCGTAAAAACCCAGAGCACACAGTAGACTTCAATACTATATACACACCTCAGCTGTTGTTATACCTCCACTGGCTGCTGGTGCCGTGTCCGTCTTTGACCAAGCCACTCAGAACTAAGTAACTCCGACACTGAACCTTCGTGATTCGTGCGCAAACGGTTAACAAGGGCCAGGACATTTTTTAGGCAATCAAAGAAGCTGGACGACCCTACAGTGCTTTGGACTGTATCTTGTCTCGAAATCTTTTCGCGAAATATCACTGCCCCTATGTATAGTCTATTCATGGTTACTTCCAACTTTCCGGCTTCACGACGACGTATCTTTCCTCCGCGTGTACACAATACGTAAACAAGTCCTTATAGAAAATGCCAAGACACAACCGGAGCATCTTATCTGTGAACTGGACAGACGATCGAAAGTAAATGTTTCGGTACATGATAGTGGAATGATTCCAACACAGCATTCCTGGAAACCTATATATGAGCGCAAGAAAAATTAACNGAAGCTGGACGACCCTACAGTTCTTTGGACTGTATCTTGTCTCGAAATCTTTTCGCGAAATATCACTGCCCCTATGTATAGTCTATTCATGGTTACTTCCAACTTTCCGGCTTCACGACGACGTATCTTTCCTCCGCGTGTACACAATACGTAAACAAGTCCTTATAGAAAATGCCAAGACACAACCGGAGCATCGTATCTGTGAACTGGACAGGCGATCGAAAGTAAAAGTTTCGGTACATGATAGTGGAATGATTCCAACACAGCATTCCTGGAAACCTATATATGAGCGCAAGAAAAATTAACTCTACAATTAACGTTTAAGCGCATGCCACACTGTAAAATGTTTCCGTAAAACTGGTTCTAATTCGTTTAGTCAAATAAAGTTGGACAGTTGTGACATCATTGAAACGTCATAAACGCCGCAATATTTGTTTGAAAAAGTTGGATGGCTCCAGTGTCCATCAAGCATTTGAATATTGGGTCAGTTCTATAATTTTTTTGTTATTTAATTGGCTCAGCCAATCAGAATCATGCACGACAAAGATTGACGTCACAAAACTTCAAAATAACGAACAACTGCTAGAAACGAAATACCCTAGGTTAAGATGATAATTAATTAATGTAGAAGCTGTTTGACCATCGATGCTATTTTAAGTGACAATTCCACATAATATTAAGAACTCAGGAGACATTAAATTTCATTGTGCAGGAACCATCTCTGATGTTTAAAATTTGAATTTAGTGAAGAAGTGAAAATAAATCACAACATCCGTTTCTTTTCCTTCTGTATTGAACTACATGAAAACACAACAGCAGTATCTCACTTTGAAAACAATTTTTAAATAAAAATTATGATTAGATCCTTTCAGAACAAAAATTTGACAATATGGCACATTTTCAAACACATAAGATAATTTTATCAAATTTGTTGGAAGGAAAACTTTGGTAGCCGTATTTTGCCATCAAATTTTACTGTCAAATATATTTAAAGGCGAAAATTTGACAGTGTGATAAGACTTTATAAAACTCAGTTTGATAACTGTCGTTACTATTCTTACTATATCCTACTAGTAATCAGTAGCTGCCTGAAAAATTCGCGAGTTCAACGACATGCAGGCTGAACTCTACAGTCTTATGTACAAATATGCCGATGTCAACTGCACATTGGATGTCTGCTGTCACAGTAGAAGGCGACGATTTTGCCAGCGTTCTCCAGGAGGTGTCAAAAATCGTGTGGTCCAATGGCTGAAGTTATATAAACACAGGTGTTTTGAATTCTAGCATGTCTCAAAATAAATCAGCTAATTTTTCAGGTCTCTAGTAATCAGGCCTACCAACGTAACTCTTTTCTCTCTGCTTTTAATTTGTATTGAATACGAAATAAATAATTCTTAGACGATATGAATGAAAGTTCAATTTAACCAAAAAAAGAAGATAAATTACGTAAATAGGGACGAAAGTATAAAATGTTACATAAATGTGGCGTAGAATTTCACTGATTCAAGTGGAGTAGTTTCATCAGATCCGCAGTAATATTCGCTTATTTGGAGCAATATTGGCACGTGCAGAGGGGTCGGGCCACGTATTTTTCGCGCAAAGATTTATGCTAACGCTATACTTCAATATCCTACGTCCACAACCATAACTTCCTTTCGTTATTGGCCACTCGTCTACGTGAGAAAACATGTTCTTATTTGACTGGGCCAATCAGAACAAAGTACTCTGATACCGAACGTCCGTGATTCGCGCGCAGACACTTGAGACACGTGACATTTAAAATCATCCAACCACGAAAGTGCAAATGAGCTGAAGTGCTTTGGAGTACAACTGGTCTTCAAATATTTCCGCGGAAAACACGCGCGCCTAAAGTGGGGTGGTCATTCCAAGATTTTTTATTTAGAAATTTCTAAAGTAACGTGAATAAACTATAACAGGATATTGAATGAAGATTTCGAAGCTCGGATTCTGGTGTGCTGAAACCCGGGCAACCACTTCGTACTTTCCAGTACTCGGTACTCCTTACGTATATTCTCTTCTTCCGTCGCGAGGCAGGTAGACAGAAATGCAAGTCATCAGCGTAATTACAGACATTTTTTTTCCTCCACCTTTCGGAAGTGCAAACATTACCAACATTCATTTTCAACGAGACAGCAGTTATGCAGCCGGTGCTTCTTTCTCTCGATGATGAAACCGGGAAAAAAAATTGCACGATTTACTCCAGGCCCCACTTTGCCTCGACAGTCACTCCATCATATACTTGAGCAAAAAAAAAATGAAGTGGGTATAACAGTAGCAAATAATTGGTAAAAAGGAACAAAAAAAGACATTCATCATGGAAAAGTGGAGGGGGGTTGTAACAGGATTGTTTTTAAGGGAGAAGGTTTAACGGAGTTTCAGTCCAGTCCTCCGAAATAGCTGGGCTGTAATAACATTTTACTATCAAACTGTCACTAAAATGGACACACATCAATATTTATGTCTATAGTTATACTGAGGGCCAGTGACTTTTCGCGTAAAAATCGGAGGACACAGTAGACTTCAATACTATATACACACCTCAGCTGTTGTTATACCTCCATTTGCTGCTGGTGCCGTGTCCGTCTTCGACCAAGCCACTCAGGACTAAGTAACTCTGTCACTGAACCTTCGTGATTCGTGCGCAAACGGTTAACACGGAGCAGAATATTTTTTACCCAATCGCCGAAGCTGGACTGCCCTACAGTGCTTTGGACTGTATCTTGTCTCGAAATCTTTTCGCGAAATATANTACCCAATCGCCGAAGCTGGACTGCCCTACAGTGCTTTGGACTGTATCTTGTCTCGAAATCTTTTCGCGAAATATCACTGCCCCTAGTTATGTGTCTATGTGAGAAGGAATGTTCTTATTTGACTGGGCCAATCAGAACAAAGTACTCCGATGCTGAACGTTCATGATTCTCGGGCAGACACTTGAAGCACGGGACATTTAAAATCATCCAACCACGAAAGTGCATATGAACTAAAGTGTTTTGGAGTACAACTGGTCTTGAAATATTTTCGCGGTAAACACCTGTCCCTGGTGATTACTTACTGGCCATATCTGCACTCAAACTGCAGCGCTGAATGTGGAGGCATCGCAAGAAAAACTGCGCTCAGTGCGCACATTTTCAGTTCAATCGACAACNTACCCAATCGCCGAAGCTGGACTGCCCTACAGTGCTTTGGACTGTATCTTGTCTCGAAATCTTTTCGCGAAATATAACTGCCCCTAGTTATGTGTCTATGTGAGAAGGAATGTTCTTATTTGACTGGGCCAATCAGAACAAAGTACTCCGATGCTGAACGTTCATGATTCTCGGGCAGACACTTGAAGCACGGGACATTAAAAATCATCCAACCACGAAAGTGCATATGAACTAAAGTGTTTTGGAGTACAACTGTTCTTGAAATATTTTCGCGGTAAACACCTGTCCCTGGTGATTACTTACTGGCCATATCTGCACTTAAACTGCAGCGCTGAATGTGGAGGCATCGCAAGAAAAACTGCGCTCAGTGCGCACATTTTCAGTTCAATCGACAACTCGAACACGAAAAAAAACACCAAACTCGGTCTCGTGCGATAGGTAGGAACACCCTATTTCACGTCCAGCTGTGTTTCATAGCACTTTAGCTCAAATCTGCTTTTGGGAATGGATGGCCTAGGAGTTACTCGTCTTAGGTACCTACCCACGAATCACATACGTGCAGTATCGCAGTAACCTAATTCTGATTGGCCAGTCAAGTAAGACAATGGCTTATCACTAGAGACCTGAAAAATTCGCTGATACATTTTGGGACTAGCTAGACTTCAAAACACGTGTGTTTATATGACTTCAGTCTCTATTTATCACGTAGATACGTTCCAATAAGCAAAAGGAAACTGCTGGTACGCCCGTAGGATATTTAAATCTAGCATGTGCGGAAATCTCTTCGCGTAATTCGGGTGTTCCCAGCAACAGGTCTGGAACATGAGGCATTAGCCCAGTTCGCACTACATGCAGTCTAACGCTGGGACTGGAATTCACTGTAATATAACTATTGGCGTGGATTTTTTCTTCTATTTTATATATCAGTGTCACAAAACCTCTGAAGCTTGAAAAACTAAAAATCATCAAACGAAAATTTCTTATCCTATTCGTTGTCATAGTTATGCTACGTCAGACGAAGTACGTGATGAAATGGTAACTATAATGAACTCGTAATATGACTAGCATAATTTGAATTAAATTGTACGTGTAACAGAGATTTTTTTCATGTTTATATTTCATGCGCTAAAATTTATATTAAATATTGCGTTTATCGTTTTCGTCGTAGAGAAAATGTCGAAGAGAATTATTTTGACTGCAAAATTGCCAGTTTGCGTTCTTAGATTACGCTGCCACATTCTGTTATATTCATGTGTTCAAAACGCATGGATATTCTACCAATTTTTCAGCTGATATAAAAAATTCTAATAAATAAACTTAAGGCAAAACAGTGGACTAAGATAATAAAACTGCTTGGCTTACTTATTTTACTTAAGTACAATATTATATATGTTAGTTGCAGTAATAGGATGTGCAGAGTTCGATATCATTATCTTGGCGATGCGAATTTTCGCGCCTGCCTTTTATTTTCTGTACACCACTACTCTAATACATAGGGGCTCCGAGTACTCGTAATCAGTAGGGGCAGTGATATTTAGCGAAAAGATTTCGAGACAAGATACAGTCCAAAGCACTGTAGGGTCGTCCAGCTTCTTTGATTGGTTAAAAAAATGTTGTGGTCCGTGTTAACCGTTTGCGCACGAATCACGAAGGTTTAGTGTCGGAGTTACTTAGTCCTGAGTGGCTCGGTCAAAGACGGACACGGCACCAGCAGCCAATGGAGGTATAACAACAGCTGATGTGTGTATATAGTATTGAAGACTACTGTGTGCTCCGATTTTTACGCGAAAAGTCACTGGCCCTACTTATAACTACACTGAAGAGCCAAAAAAAAACTGGTACACCGGCCTGATATCGTGTAGGGCCTCCCGAGCACGCAGAAGTGCCGCAATATGACGTGGCATGGACTCGACTAATGTCTGAAGGTATGCAGGAGGCAATTCACACCATGAATCCTGCAGGGCAGTCCACAAATCCGATCTGCGCCAATTTAAGAAAGGGTTGCACGCCTGTCACGTTTAATGATTCTCGTCAGTCGTCGTTTGTCCCGTTCTTTCACGATCTTTTTCCGGCCACAGCGTTGTCAAAGATGTGATGTTTTGCCGGATTCCCGATATTCACAGTACGCTAGTAAAATGGTCGTACGTTAACATCCAAATTTTATCGCTACCTCGGAGATGCTATGTCCCATCTCTCGTGCGCCGACTATAACACCACGTTCAAACTCACTTAAATCTTGATAACCTCCCATTGTAGCAGCAGTAACCGATCTAGCTGCCGACCGCATCGCGTTACTCTGATTGGTTCCATACATCTGTTATTTGCATACGCATGCATATACCAGTTTTTTTTTTGCTCTTCAGTGTATATGAGCGCAATTTGTGATTAAATTGGCTGCTGGCATTTATACTTTCATTGTAGATTGGTTGTTCAACCATTCAACTTTAACTATAGGCTGAGAGCGTTCTTACTGCATGTGTAGCGAGAATTGTCGGCGAACAGCAGACGTCAAACCGACATACAACTTCTTGGAGTTTTATCTCCAGCCACAAGATAAGGCGAACTTTTCAAGTCCTTAATTTATTACTAGAGATCTGCGAAATTCGCGTTATCTTTCTGAGACAAGATACAGTCCGCTGCCCTATACATAAGTGAATACAGGCAGTGGTTTTATTGGTTGCCAACCTTTAAGTGGAGTCATCTATCTATCCGTTTGACTTCGTTAAAGACGATTGGTCACTCCGCCGCTGAAGTTAGTTTTATTGGCGCATCATTCCCACGAGTCGTGCGAGAAATACTACCGGCCTATGGCAGGAGTCGGTTGAATGTACAGTAGCTTGGAGTTCAGTCTACCGCTAAATTATAACGGGAATTAGCAGGTCTCTATTCATTACTAGAAGCTATTGCGCTTTGCATACGGCTACGTAGTTCAAGTGCGAGTGTGTAGACATTAAGGGGGCCGCCTATCTGACGTTTTAATTGCGTTGCAGTGTGAATTAAATACGCGTTTTCACCACGAGGCCGTTAAACGTGCGTCCAATGTGCTGGTCTACGGAAAGAAAACACACTTCGGACTAGGGCTGTCGAGTGCTTTCAAGATGGCACGCACGCTGGAAACACCTTTTCCAAACACTACAACATTGCTAAAAAATGGCTTTTTTTTTTCAAAGCTCTATATCTCAAAATTTAAGCATCATAAACATACAAAAATACTTGAGGGCCCTGCACTGGACTTTCCTGCAGATTTTTCACCAATTAAATGATGAGGTCGTGGCTGGAAGTCCTATAGGAGCATGCAACATGACGAGAACACTGCACATTAGATCAGGAACTTGCCGCATAATTAGAGACCTGAAAAATTCGCGTTTTCATTTCGGGACAAGCTAGAATTCAAAACCTCGTACGTTTGTATTGCTAATGCTATTGATCCACCCGTTAGTTTACACCACCTGGACAACTCTGAGCCAATAAAAAAATACACAGTAAAATGCAGGCCGAATCACCGTCTTCCGCTAATACAACAAGCAAACCAATGAACAGTGATATTTGCATGATTTTACATTCGACAATGGAGTATAGCCTACAGGTCGTTGAACTCGCGAGTTTTTCAGGTCTCTACACGTAATAGGTACTGGAGCTAAATTGAGTGGTAGTTCCTTGTGAGCGTGAAACTATGGGGGCGGGCATTGAGTCCGACTGACTATCCCACGTTACGGAATAACCCCTATTGGCGGGGGACCGTCGTATGGCAAGTTAGTCTCTAGGAGCTGATTGGTGAACGGCGTTCCGCCATATTGCGGGCCTGTTGAGGTAGTTTCGCTGGCGCGTGTTGCTGGAGTTCGCCAACGCAAGCCCACCATTTCGCCGCTGTATCCTTGAGTGCTCTGTGACCTTGCGCGTAGCGGCGATGGCGCACTTGATTACCGTGGCGGTGTAACCCTTGTCCCTCCCTCGTTGCTCGGGCCTCGGGCGCAGTGGAATAGCTCCGCGGGTAGGCGAGGTGGACAGGCGCGGAAGGCCTCAGAGTCCGCAGGCCGTAGACGTGCCGTGCAGCGAACCTCCCTAACACCCGTGGCGGCGGAAAGTCACGCTCATCTGGGGCCGCCTCGGCACGAAGCTGAAGTTCTTTGTGAAGCGCGAGTTATGTTCCTGGCTCGAGACCTCGCGCCAGGCGGTCGGGTACTCTCGACCAATCGCTAGCCGCCTTTGTGGGCGCCAACTGCGAAGTTTTGCAGCCGACAAGCGACAGTCGCGACTCAGGGCGGCCACCTTTGTGGCCGGCGCGTTCTTAACACACACACACACACGCCCGTTGCCAATAAAGCAACCGTTGTGTCTGCGGCTACAGCCAGCATGTTTATTTTACTATATTTCATAAAGGAATTTAAGAACACAAATGTGTGGAGAATGGTTGATTTTTTTTTTTTTTTTNGTTTATTTTACTATATTTCATAAAGGAATTTAAGAACACAAATGTGTGGAGAATGGTTGATTTTTTTTTTTTTTTTAAGACTGTTGGCAGGATCTTGCATGCGAAGAGGGAACGAATAAGGCATTTAACCTTTTGACNTTTTTTTTTTTTTTTAAGACTGTTGGCAGGATCTTGCATGCGAAGAGGGAACGAATAAGGCATTTAACCTTTTGACATCTTCCCCTCTCCACTCGGTGGCTGATACAACAAGAACCTACCACCTTATATGGCATGTCCTATGCTATAAGTTCTGCATTTAAAAAAGAAAATTTTCAAGGTTTTCTGAGATATACCGCAAAAATACGTTTAAAGGCCGTTCAAGGTTACTTACAACTTTTCTGAAGCCCTGCTAAAGTTCTACATCCAAGATATTCGTCCGCCTCGTGTAAACAAAGCTTAACCGAGTCTATAAAATTACATCAAAAGGACAACGCACCTCATTCTTGCGCACTCAGTGCAGTAATATTTTGGACGAGAACAATTTCTTACGGGGCATAACCGACACGCCTATTTTCTCCCTGTTTTTTTGATATTAATTATAAATTAAATAAAAATTATGGACATAATATAAGAAAAAGATTAATTTAATGAAAACATTATATATATCGGAGACAACCAAGCACATAATACATGAAAAGAGATATAAAAATTTCGCGTATTCATCTCGGGATAAGATAGACTTCAAACACATACACAGTGAAGTCACCTTTGCAATTGGATCACAGTTTATTAGACACGCCTTGGACGCCTCTGAGCCAATAGCAGACTCGCAAAGAAATAAGTTGCGAATCCCATACTGCCAGGTGTGGGGCAACTCCGGACACTCTCTGGGGAAACGGCCAATGAACACCCAGNTAAGTTGCGAATCCCATACTGCCAGGTGTGGGGCAACTCCGGACACTCTCTGGGGAAACGGCCAATGAACACCCAGCTGAGGTACCAGTGTACACAGGACTGTGGAGTCTAGCCTACAGGTCATTGAACTCACTGACTTTTCGGGTAAAAATCGGAGCACACAGTAGACTTAAATACTATATACACACCTCAGCTGTTGTTATAACTCCATTGACTGCTGGCACCCTGTCCGTCTTTGACCAAGCCACTCAGGACTAAGTAACTCCGGCACTGAACCTTCGTGATTCGTGCGCAAACGGTCAACACGGGTCAGAACATTTTTTAGCCAATCAAAGAAGCTGGAANGAACCTTCGTGATTCGTGCGCAAACGGTCAACACGGGTCAGAACATTTTTTAGCCAATCAAAGAAGCTGGAAGACACTACAGTGCTTTGGACTGTATCTTGTCTCGAAATCTTTTCGCGAAATATCACTGCCCCTATTTACATGAGATGATTTTTCAAAGGTTTGATTCAAAAAGTGCAAAGAAACCGCGAATATACTATCCGAATAAACTTTTTAACACTTTGAGGACTACGATGCAGGCACAGAATACTGGAGGAATACAGAAGTGAAATAGCCGATTTTACCACGAACTCCGCAGCCGCACACGCCAACAAAATGGCGTCACCGGTCAGTGACATGTCTGAACGCCGTTCGCCAATCGACACTGAGGTTGTTTACTTGCCAGTCGACAGCCCAGTCAATACGGAATATTTCACAGCATTCAGCAGCCTATCAGATGAAAGGCCCATTCCTGGAGTCTCGCGCGGCCAGTCAGGGAATGGGCACGCCAACAGAAAAGGAACTGCCACGCCATCTCACTTCTATGTACTTAACTATTCTCTGCTCGAATCCAGCTCGGGCAACTGTGCTACGAACATTTTTCTTCCGATGAACATAAAACTATTGCAATGCATTTTCATTAGTTTGCTTCTTTTTTGTTCCAATCTACAGTCAGTTCCAAAATGATCGTTACGATTCTGATGACTAATAGCTGGAGACCTGAAAAATTCGCGGATTCAAAAGCCCTGTTCGATCTTAAGCTTTGTGCACACAAATATTTTGAAGAGCCATTGGTCCACACAGTGTTTGACACATCCTGGAGAAGGCTGGCCCAACCGTTGCCTTCTACTGTGACAGCAGACAACCAATGTGTCGTTGGTATCGGCATATTTGTACATAAGACTGGAAAGTCTAGCCTGCAGGTCATTGAACTCGCGAATTCTTCAGGTCTCTACCGATAAGATTACACGACTAGCTGCACTGCAAAACACGCTAGCTCAGAACCTACTTCGTGGTTGGAAGATTTCAACTCTCGCGCGTCTAAAGTGTCTGCTAGCCAATCACCGACGTTCAGTATCGGGATAACTTAATTCTAATTGGTCCAGTCGAGTACAAAATGTTTGCTGACAGAGACACGTGGCCAATAGCCAAAATAGATTTGCAAGTGTGCACACACGAAGTTGAAGTCTAGTCTACTTGTAAATCATTTTCTCGAAAAGCAGGTGGTCCTATCCATTGGCCTTACAACTGGAACTTCTGTATCATGCTACTTCAATTAGAATTGTTAAATCAATAATTTACTTAAACTAGGGGCAGTGATATTTCGCGAAAAGATTTCGAGACAAGATACAGTCCAAAGCACTGTAGGGTCGTCCTGCTTCTTTGATTGGCTACAAAATGTTCTGGCCCGTGTTAACCGTTTGCACAGGAATCACGAAGGTTCAGTGTCGGAGTTACTTAGTCCTGAGTGGCTCGGTCAAACACGAATACGGCACCAGTAGCCAATGGAAGTATAACAACAGCTGAGGTGTGTATATAGTATTGAAGTCTACTGTGTCCTCCGATTTTTACGCGAAAAGTCACTGGCCCTAACTTAAACCTTTAATATATTCTGCGCTGGTACTAACTTTCTATACTAACGCTACGCATCCCCTTCGATGTTCTTATTCCCGTAGAAGCTAGAACATAACAAATGGCGGAGGCGCCAGGTGTTCATAGCAATGCGTAGAATTAAAATTGACATAGTCCGATCACTATACTCATGCGTCCATCGATTAAAACTACAAAATTATTATAAAAGTAAATATTTTACAAATTTTCTAATTCTAACAGTTACCCGCGTTAAAAAAAAAGCTAAGTAAATAATTTCAGTATTCACAAATAGTTTCCCTATCACTTTTAATTCTACGTTAAGCTGTATAAGTATTTTCTCTCCGTCGTGACCAACTTTATTAGGCGCAAGGCAGTCAGTGTGTTCGTTAAAATATATGCAGTCAGTGAAAGTGACATTTTTCATAGGTTAGGGGCAGTGATATTTCGCGAAAAGATTTCGAGACAAGATACAGTCCAAAGCACTGTAGGGTCGTCCAACTTCTTTGATTTGCTAAAAAAATGTTTTGGCCCTTGTTAACCGTTTGCGCACGAATCACGAAGGTTCAGTGTCGGAGTTACTTAGTCCTGAGTGGCTTGGTCAAAGACGGACACGGCTCCAGCAGCCAATGGATATATAACAACAGCTGAGGCGTGTATATAGTATTGAAGTCTACTGTGTGCTCCGATTTTTTCGCGAAAAGTCACTGGCCTTATCATAGGTTGATTTCGAAAGTGCATCGATTTACCATGAAAATCTTTTAATCAAACTACACACAATATTATTAGCAGTATTATAATTTTTTTATAATATGTAATTGAGGTAAAACTGATCGTTAAAAAAATGACATGTTTCTGCTCGAACACGTAATTTTAACGTCCTTATGACGATTCGTGAAGAAATGTCGAGGAAATGCTGAGAAAACGAAAATCAGGTTACCTCGTCTTACGTCTTAAGGTTTTCACCATTGCTATGATGTGAAGGCTCCTGCCTACCAGGAATCTGAACTACTTTACAGAGAGTTAGAAATTCACGTTGTTACGCGAAATTATAAAACGCGCGCCCAATGTGCGCGTGCGAAAAGAACACGCACTTCAGACGAGGGCTGTCGAGTGCTTTCATGACGTTACGCACATTAGAAACAGCATTTTTGAGTATTCCAAAGTGGCAAAAACACGACTTTTTTTTAACGTACTGTATCTCAAACTATACGCATCAGATACATACGAAACTACTCAAGGCCCCTGCATTGAACCTTCCTACAGACTTTTCGCCAAAAAAAAACTTATGATGTTTCCTCTGAAAGTCTTATAGCAGGTAGAGCCAGTGACTTTTCGCGTAAAAATCGGAGCACACAGTAGACTTCAATACTATATACACACCTCAGCTGTTGTTATACCTCCGTTGGCTGCTGGTGCCGTGTCCGTCTTTGACCAAGCCACTCAGGACTAAGTTACTCCGACACCAAACCTTCGTGATTCGTGCGCAAACGGTTAACACGGGCCAGAACATTTTTTTAGCCAATAAAAGAAGCTGGACGACCNCGTGATTCGTGCGCAAACGGTTAACACGGGCCAGAACATTTTTTTAGCCAATAAAAGAAGCTGGACGACCCTACATGGCTGTGGAGTGTATCTTGTCTCGAAATATTTTCGCGAAATATCACTGCCCATACCCATAGGTGCACGCAACGAGACGAGATTACTACACGTCAGGTAAGAGCCTTATGCTTAGTGGCGATAGCGCACTCGATGCGCGAGGCAGTGTCGCCCTTATCGTTCTCGCGCTTCTCGGCCTCGGACGCGGAAGGAAGCTCCAGGTAGGCGGGAGCCTTAACTAGAGTCACTGCAGGAACAGAGTAGTTAGGAATACAGAGGTGAAACAGCCGTCTATACCGTAAATTCCATGCAAAATGGCGTCAACTGGCCAGCAATGTTTTGGGACGCCGTCCGCCAATCAGCGCCTGGTAACTCACTCGCGCAGCCGGCGGCCCAGCCAATAGGGAACGTTTCGCAGCACGCGGTATACAGCCAAGACACGAGTGGCGTTCCAGAACCTCGCGCAGCCAATCAGAGAATGAATTCGCCCACATCAAAGAAACCGCAACGCCATTTCGTTTCTGTTTTACTTATTTACTGTTCTGCGGTGGTGAATTCAAACGACACACCTCCAGATTTTCTTCATTAGCAATAAATATTTTACGACCTCAATGAATGTAGTTAGATAAAGTACGTTCCCTGTTACTTCCAACTTTTCTGAAGACCTGCTTAAGTTCTACTTTCAGGATATTCCTCCGCGTCATGAAAAAAAAATGTTTAACTAAATCTAAAAAATTTCTCTAAAAGAACGGCGCACGGCATTCATGCGTATTCGAGGTAATACTATTTTGCATGAGTACTATTTCTTTCTACGCATTACTAGGGGCAGTGATATTTCGCGAAAATATTTCGAGACAAGATACAGTCCAAAGTACTGTAGGGTCGTCCAGCTTCTTTGATTGGCTAAAAAAGGTCTGGCCCGTGTTAACAGTTTGCGCACGAATCACGAAGGTATAGTGTCGTGAGTTACTTAGTCCTGCGTGGCTTGGTCAAAGACGGACACGGCGCCAGCAGCCAATGGAGGTATAACAACAGCTGAGGTGTGTGTGTATATAGTATTGAAGTCTACTGTGTGCTCCGATTTNCGTTTGCGCACGAATCACGAAGGTATAGTGTCGTGAGTTACTTAGTCCTGCGTGGCTTGGTCAAAGACGGACACGGCACCAGCAGCCAATGGAGGTATAACAACAGCTGAGGTGTGTGTATAGTATTGAAGTCTACTGTGTGCTCCGATTTTTACGCGAAAAGTCACTGGCCCTACGCATTACCAACACACCCATTTTCTCCCTTTTTGTATTTATATTTATTATAAATGGAATATTGTAACAAATATATGAAATATAAATAAAATTTCAATTTAACTAAAAACAAGGTACTTTTATGTTATTTAATGTTAACAGAAGTATAGAATGCTTTTGATATATTGCACAAATAGGAAACAACCAAACACGTTATAAATGACGTGATAATTCAGAAGTTTGATTCAAAAATAGTTAAAAAAAACAGTGAAAAGACTAATATATAATTTTTAATTTCACAATTGTTCGTTAGACCATTCAGACCTAGTGTACAAAATTTGTGTACATTACGCACGTGTAGGTAATTTTTAGTTTGTACTGCACACTGCGAAGGTCAGTGGCCTTTTTATTTGGACTTTTTAATTGGAAGTTAAATATACTTTTATATTAAATAAGTTAATTTCCTCATCAATAAATTGAGATATATAAAAATAATCATACTTATGTTAGATAGTTTGGGATGATCTTAGGTGCATCTGCTGGTGGACTGCCGAACAAAATTGGTTTTGTGCCCTACTACAAATCCTCCTTCTCAGTTGCCTTGATCTTACCTGCGGGTAAATGATTTGCAAACCGTCTTACTGGTCTAGGTCATTATTGGTTCGTTTATCTACAACCGAACATACAGCCAACAGCTGAATGAATGGCTGTGACAACGATACAAGTTTTGTGTAGACTTAAATACAGCAAGCATCATTTTTTTTTCTTCCGTTTTCAACACCTGAAACCGTAAATTAAAGTGGATCTGAAAGGGATAAACAAAAACCTGAAAAAATTTTCGAATTCATTTTGTAAAAGATAAAATTTAAAAAATCTGTAATTTGCGTTACTTTTGTAATTGGCCAGCGACTTATTAGACTCCTCCTCAAGGACTCGCGAGCCAATCACAAACACGCGACGAAACGCAGGCCCAATCACGGTCTCCCGTTGTGGCAGCAAGGAGCCGGTGGGAAATTTGTTTTCTGCTCTAGTGCACTAACGAGTGCGGAGGTTGGCGAACGCGTACATGTCCGTGAAATCGCGAAATTTTTCCCGCGCCTATCGATCAACCCCACGTCTTACACATTAATTTTTCATTCCAGGTGTTGCAAAAGAGGAGATTCTTAGACTGACAGTTACCTACGAATTCCTCCTAATAGCTCATACGATGGAACCTATTAAAATAATTTATCTTAGCCCATGGCTCTGGCAAACAACCAATAACAAAATGTTTGTGTGCCGACAGCGGACAATACCGATAACCATGAAAATACGCTGTCTGGTTTGACGCTGGCTTCAGGCCTTGTACAGCACTGACCATTGCTTTACCTACTTTGCAGCATGTCATTCGTGAACGAGTACACTCGGGATAATACGTTGAGGGATTAACCTAACCTACATAGTCCGATGTAACTGGTTTAACCCAGCGCGGTATGAGATAGCGACCCAGCTTTTTTTAACGTTATTTTATACTTACCGGCCGGCGATTATTTCACTACTTGAGGAACTTGCATCCGGAAGTAACTGAAGTCAAACAGTGAAATTCACTCACCAAAATAATCAGCACAGTTTTAATGAATTCCGGTGCAGGCACATTTTTATAGTTTTCAGACGTATGGCATCTCATTGGTTCGGAGTAATTGTTTGTTCTTCCGCTTTAACACTTTGAGTGTGGCGGACGCAATAGTACGCCATCTGAATTGAGTTGAGAGATCTGGGTGGCTCTTAACAACGAGGTCTTGCGAGCAGATGAGGGTGGAATTAGGTGAGAATGGAGGAGCGGCGGAATGCAAGAGCGGGGGGAAATGGGAGATCCCCGAGAAAACCCGATGACCAGCGGCATCGTCCGGCACGATTCCCACTTGCGAAAATCCGGGAGTGACCCGGCCGGGGGGGTAGAACCCGGTTCCGCCTTGGTGGGAGGTGAGCAGTCTAACCACTCAGCCACCGCGGCCCCAATACATACAAGTTTTACCCAACTGCGTGGATTTCACCTTAACATTACGACACACGTATTCCTTGAAGATACTGGTGACTAATTAATACTTTACCAGCATTCTCCCTAAGGTTCTTAGAGGCATTATATTGCGTCAGCAATACTCAAAGTGTAAATTACTGCGAACGGGATGGATTGTGTATTATTCTACGCAGGAAAGAACATTTAATTGGGGTACTTTCAAACCAGGGTTATATTAGCAGAGAGCCGGCTACTACTGAACGATGTACAATTTACTGAGCACGCCCAGTGTTGTATGATTCAATAGGTCGGTTGTAAATTGCAATACAGCGACTAACATAAATGAGGGACATGAGGCCGTGAACATAGGCGACTCACTTCTACCTGGTCTTGATTTTTAGTGAGTATGTACTAGAAAAAAAGGGGGGGCGTTAACGCAACAGTCCGATTACTCGCCTCCCACCAAGGTGAACCGGGTTTGATTCACTTAGGGGTCAACTGGATTTTCGTATGTAGGAAGCGTAGCGGACGTTGCTTTTAGCAGGAAGTTTTCCCTGGGTACTCCCGTTTCCCCCGCCCGCGCACTCCGCCAATAATCTACTTTAAATTAACGTATCAGTAGGGGCAGTGATATTTCGCGAAAAGATTTCGAGACAAGATACACTCCAAAGCACTATAGGATCGTCCAGCTTCTTTGATTGGCTAAAAAAAATTTCTGGCCCGTGTTAACCGTTTGCGCACGAATCACGAAGGTTCAGTGTCGGAGTTATTAGTCCAGAGTGGCTTGGTCAAAGACGGACCCGGCACCAGCAGCCAATGGACGTATAACAACAGCTGAGGTGTGTATATATAGTATTGAAGTCTACTGTGTGCTCCGATTTTTACGCGAAAAGTCATCGGCCCTACGTATCAGGTGTTCTAAAATAATAAAATTGTAATGCGTGTTGTATATTTAAACGGACACAGTACTTGCTCCTTTTCCTCAAACAATAAGCTTTAGGTTTTGCGTTTGGCAAAACTGTCACGAACCAATCATAACTTACAGCAGCGGCAATGTTTACAAATCAGTTACGCACACTGAAGATCATTCGGCCCTGAGCCTTGCAGTATGCAGTTCAGACGAAATATCGACTTCCTGTGGGATTACATGCACAATTGTTAAAGATCTGAAAAATTTGCGAGTTCAATGACCTCTAGACTATAACTACATAATCGTATGTAAATTCATGCAAGTATCACTGTTCATTGGTTGCTTTTTGTATTAACGGAAGACGGTGATTGGGTCTGCATTTTATTGCCTGTTTACTATTGGTCCAGAGTTGTCAATAAGTTGTAAATTAACGGGTGGGCCAATAGCTTAAGCAATACAAAGATACGAGGTTTTGAATTCTAGCTTGTCCCGAAATGAAACCGCGAATTTTTCAGGCCTCTAACAATTGTGTGTACTGGGTCTAAATAGGTAAATATTGACCTTTGGAAAAAATCCCCGACCGTTTTATTTTAACGTGGACAAGGAGGCTTTCAGCAACCTCGGCAGAAAATTAACCTCTTAACCGGTATGGTTCGGAATTAATTTACAAGCTTAAGTGTTGCATTCGTGGAATATTTTGTTGTGCGCTCTACCGTGACGAGCGTTCTTCTAGCTTCCAATAAAAAACGTGCGGCATGCTCGGTACTATAAACATTAACAACGTGCGGCATGCTCGGTACTATAAACATTAACAACGTGCGGCATGCTCGGTACTATAAACATTAACAACGTGCGGCATGCTCGGTACTATAAACATTAACAACGTGCGGCATGCTCGGTACTATAAACATTAACAACGTGCGGCATGCTCGGTACTATAAACATTAACAACGTGCGGCATGCTCGGTACTATAAACATTAACAACGTGCGGCATGCTCGGTACTATAAACATTAACAACGTGCGGCATGCTCGGTACTATAAACATTAACAACGTGCGGCATGCTCGGTACTATAAACATTAACAACGTGCGGCATGCTCGGTACTATAAACATTAACAACGTGCGGCATGCTCGGTACTATAAACATTAACAACGTGCGGCATGCTCGGTACTATAAACATTAACAACGTGCGGCATGCTCGGTACTATAAACATTAACAAAGTGCGGCATGCTCGGTACTATAAACATTAACAACGTGCGGCATGCTCGGTACTATAAACATTAACAAAGTGCGGCATGCTCGGTACTATAAACATTAACAACGTGCGGCATGCTCGGTACTATAAACATTAACAACATGTGGCATGTTCGGTACTATAAACATTAACAACGTGCGGCATGCTCGGTACTATAAACATTAACAACGTGCGGCATGCTCGGTACTATAAACATTAACAACGTGCGGCATGCTCGGTACTATAAACATTAACAACGTGCGGCATGCTCGGTACTATAAACATTAACAACGTGTAGCATGCTCGGTACTATAAACATTTACAACGTGCGATATGCTCGGTACTATAAACATTAACAACGTGCGGCAAGCTAGGCGTTATAAACATTAACCATTCGTAACCGGAATCGCAGAAATTTTGGCCAGCAGTATTTGCACACAAGGAAGACGCCGAAATCACAGGACGCTGATTGCATTCTGTGTACAGCACTGGCTATTAGGTATCCTTTATTTGCAACATATCCACATTCATGAACACACGGACGGCACGCGTTAACATATGTAAAGGCTTTCCAAGGTAAAGTGAGCAGTTTTTAAATATACCTTAGAAAAAAGTCACTGCCCCCGACTGCGTACATATTAACGGGCGCGCTGAGTTGCATGCGTCCAGTAAAGTTGGTAACTATGGATTGAAAGTAGTTCCACATTTTAACGTCGAATAGAAAGGGCTAGATAACCATTTGTGATCATTTAAATTATTTATTTCGCTTTCTGTTTTTTTTTAACCCATCAAAGTGTGTAAATGAGCATATGTGTAAAATATTTTCTTTTCTAATAATTTCACTCTTTCACTTGACCGATGCATTACTAAAGTGATGAGGCCCATGGCAATGTTTATTATACATAAGGCGGAATAATACACAACGTGCGTTATTGATCAGGGCTTTTCAAAAGTGCTCATTTTACCGCGAACAGCCTAAATGCTCGTTTATTTACGGCTTGAAGCAGAGCAGGTAAAAATCACGATCATCGCAGTGCGCGGTCATAATCTGTGATTCCCTACCGCGCGAATATTGGACGTGCGTTTTTTTTTTCTCCCCAGAATTCTCCCATATGTAGAGCCCTGAAGAATTCGCGGATTCATTTTAGGACAAGTTAGAATTCAAAACACATGCGTTTATATAACTTAATACATTGGCCCACGCCGTATTTGACGCTTCCTGGAGAATGCTGGTCCAATCGTCGCCTTCCACTGTGACAGCAAGCAACCAATGTGCAGTTGATGTCGGCATATTGGTACATAAGACTGTAGAGTCTAGCCTGCAGGTCGTTGAACTCGCGATTTTTTCTGGTCTCTACCCATATGTTGTACAAAAAATTTGCAGAAGGCCTTCTGCGAGCATAAGCTGGGACCCTCGCTAGAGCAGCGCTAGAAACGTTTCGCCCACAAGACGAATCGTTCGCGATGTGTTTCGCGAAGTGATAGGAGAGGGCGTTCTCGCACAGTAGGCGAGCCAGTTCTATTGACAAATGCTGACACGCCAGAGCTATGCTACTGTCTACCGCTTCTTCAGTTGGGCAGCAGAAACTTTCCCCGCAAGGTCCGCCGTGCAAGTTACTGTTTAGGGATTGTAAAGTGCTTATCAAACCATAACATGTTTCCTGGTGTAACGGCTAAATTAAGAATTAGTATTCAGGTTGATAGTTTAAAGAAAGCGCTCCTAACGTCTTGGCGCTTTATTAAATGCTTAATGTCTGGCTAGTGAAATTGGTTTCCTTTCGTGTTGTACAATACATTAACCTTTATAATAACTTCAAAGGTACCTACTCTTTACTAATGTACGGACATTAGTGATTATGTTGGTAACAGTGCCAATAATTAAAAGTGGTTAAAGGGTGCTCATTTGGGGTTTTTTTTTAAACCAAGCACTTTACTAGCCGTGAACTGACTGTAGTTTCTTTATAGGAACCTGCAAGTTTTTCAGTGTGTCTTCACTGGAGTGGTTGATACAACGTATAACTTTTCCGATAGCGGTTCCTCGAACGGTTGCTGGACCATCAAGTGCAGACGGCGGAAAATAGAGTTTTTGCGCAATCCACGGGGTCAGTCCAAATAGAAACAGGGGGGGGGGGGTTCCCCCCATAGGAAATTCGGCGCTCCGAAAGTGTACCAGCTAGGAAGAGTCCTGAACTTGCCAGCCGTGTCTGGAAATCCCAGCGGCTCCCGAGTAATCGCTGGAATGGGAGTTCCCAAGTTTCTCGGACCCTGCAAATGATTTTTCGCGACCAAACTAGACAAAAAAAAAATTGTTGAGAAATTTGTATATAACCGCATGAATCTTAAATTTTCAGCAACAGTTGGCCATTACCTACAAGAAAACGTGGCCGCGGTGGTGTAACGGCTAGACTACTCGCCTCCCACAAAGGTGAACCGGGCTCGATTACCGGCGGGTATTGAAATTTACACCAAAGGAACAACGCACCGCCTTTGAGCGTCCTCTCTTAGGCCTAAATAATAATTTACGTAAGAACTCTTACTTACTAAGCATTACCAAAACACCTATTTTCTGCCTGTTTTAATTCATACTAATTATAAATTAACTATTTTAATTTATAGATAACATATTAGTAAAACTCAGATTTAAACGAACAGAAATATAAAACACCTGGGGTACTTGAGATATTTAGGGAACAACTAAACACGTCTTGACATTGGAATAGTCTTTTCAATGGTTTGATTTTAAAAGTGTGGAGACACTGCGACTAGAATATATCTGCAAGAAGTTCAAAGTATATCAAAATATTACTCGAGCGCAACACTCAAGCTCATGACTTAATGCCCGAATGAACAGATTAAAAGACCTTGTTTATACTTTAGTTGACTATTTAAAATGCGCTTCCGAATTGTAGCCACAGAAACGATGGAGAACCCCCTCTATGTAGGGAACGCCAGTTGAACGCCTTAACATTTTATCCCGAGTACACTCGTCCACGTCTGACACGTTGCGGAATAGGTAAACTCATGGTCGGTGCTGTGCGAGTCCAGACGTCAGCACCAATACGGACATCGCATTTCCCTGGATAACGCTACTGGCTGCTGCTGACACAACTATTTAATCATTGGTCGCTTCTAGTGCCATGAATCTACTGAAACTCTTTCCGTGGGCTACAAAGTGTCAGTTGTTATGAGTAGGGCCAGTGACTTTTCGCGTGAAAATCGGAGCACACAGTAGACTTCAATACGATATACACAGCTCAACTGTTGTTATACCTACATTGGCTGCTGGTGCCGTGTCCGTCTTCGACCAAGCCACCCAGGACAAAGTAACTCCGAAACTGAACCTTCGTGATTCGTGCGCAAACGGTTAACACGGGCCAGAAAATGTTTTTAGCCAATCAAAGAAGCAGGATGACCTTACAGTGCTTTGGACTGTATCTTGTATCGAATTATTTTCGCGAAATATCACTGGCCCTACTTAGGAGACATTCGTAGGTACTGTTGACGCAAAACAATTCCCTATTTCGCAACACCTGAACTGGAAAATTAATGTGAACGTTAAGGAGTTAACAAGTTTTCACTCGATGATTCCGAATTTCTTACAATCTTTGTTTAACGCCTTTTTTCCCCGTTGAAACACGCCTGGCTGTTAACGCCCCAGAACAGCAGCCAGCTGAAGATAGTACTGTTTTGTCTTAGCTCTTGTTTCCTCATTTGCCCGCTCGTGAAAGACCTACATGCCTCTCTGCTCGTGACCTGCTACAAAAACGGAAATCGCTTTCCATTCCATTTATCCGACAATTTGACACAGAACTCAGTATCTTTTTTTTTTTTTTTTGTTTTCCGGTTTGTTTAGAAAGTCAAGAAGAAGCGAACCTTTCCTAAATGATCGTGGTTCGAATCACTCAACGTTATAACTTGAGTGTCGCAACTTCAAATACTTTGTAGGTAAATACGTATCGGTTTCTTCATGTCCTTTTAATGATTCTTGACGTATTGCTGGAGACGTTGGTGTATTGTGGTAAAAGTTGACTATAGGCTGTTCAAGGTAAACTGAGAACTTTTGAAAACCCTGCTTGAAATCTAATTGAATGCTTGTAGTCATGGGCAGTGATATTTCGCGAAAATATTTCGAGACAAGATACAGTCCAAATCACTGTAGGGTCGTCCAGCTTCTTTTATTAGCTAAAAAATGTTCTGGCCCGTGTTAACCGTTTGCGCACGAATCACGAAGGATTAGTGTCAAAATTACTTAGTCCTGAGTGGCTGCCGAAGGCTGCTACAAACTGCAAAATCTTCTGTCCGCAGCTACGATTCAGTTCTTTGGATGTCTCCTTCCCCCCCCCCCCC
>NQII01000436.1:512658-543772 GCA_002778355.1 Clitarchus hookeri
GACGCCCCAATTATCGATTCGCCACTAGTCGGATGGGACGAATTGCTGCCGCGAAGGACGTAAGCGTTTCGACTGCAGCGGCACTCTGAGGACGCGAGTGCTGGGCGATGGTTCTGCAGGATCGTACTGGAAATCAGTCCGCTCACCGTTAACTTCCAACATTCCCGAAGCCTTGCTCGAGTTCTACTTTCGGGATATTCCTCCGCCTCGTGCAAACTGAGCTTGACCGAGTCTGGAAAATTACACCAAAGGGACAGCACCGCGTTCGTGAGCACTCACTTTAATTACATTTTTCATAAGAACTATTTCTTGCTAGGCATTACCAACACACCTGTTTTCTCCCTGTTTTATTCATATTTAGTAATTTATAAATACAATATAAGTAAAAATACTATTTAACATAAAATTAAATACTTTTATTTTAAGACGTGATAAACGCCTGTGATATGTGACATATTCAGGAAACAACCAAACACGTAATACATAGTGAGATTTTTCAATGGTTTGATTAAAAAGTGCAAAGAAAAACATGAAATGGTTTGCAAAGTCCTACAACTCTAAGAGATTAGGTTATTACAGTATTAAACTTGTTTTCGCATGGCCAATTAAACAAGTAGTGAAGAGTTGACTGTACCATATATTCCGTGTTCGGGTGTATTTAACTGATTATTTGAACTATTATTACGCACGTACACCACTGCAGCATTTTGTTACAGTCGCAGAAAACCATCAACGTGAGGAAAGATACCTTGAATTAGAGGTAATAATAAGAAATATTGGAAAAATTGTAGATAGTCAAAAAAATTAGAAACAGGACTAAGTTAGCTGTTGTCGACAATTATGTAACTTGCACATAGTTCCGAGAAATAATTTAGTCATGTATCGCAAGACAAATACATAACACAGCAAATATGTAACATACGTACAATTCTAGGCAGGAACGTAATCAGATGTCACAAGATATACGACACAACTAGGGCCAGTGACTTTTCGCGTAAAAATCGGAGCACACAGTAGACTTCAATAATATATACACACCTCAGTTGTTGTTATACCTCCATTGGCTGCTGGTGCCGTGTCCGTCTTTGACCAAGCCAATCAGGACTAAGTAACTCCGAAACTGAACCTTCGCGAATCCTGCGCAAACGGTCAACACGGGCCAGCACCTTTTTTTTAGCCAATCAAAGAAGCTGGAAGACCCCACAGTGCTTTGGACTGTATCTTGTCTCGAAATCTTTTCACGAAATACCCCTAGACACAACACAACCAGAATGAGTGTCAAACAAACAAGGAAAATTTGCAAAAAAAAAAAAAAAAAAAAAAAAAGCGGGGCCAAACAACGAAGACAAACACAGACGAACACAGACGAACACAGACGAACACAGACGAACACAGACGAACACAATAACTGTAACACATTTTCACAAGAACGCTTGCGGAGCGTATTTGAGTTCGTGAGGGATGGATATATATATAAAAATAAAAGAACTAAATTTGATCCCTTATTTATTCACATGGCTATTATTTAAAACATTAAATCATCTATCGCCAATCTTACCCTTTTTATTTTTCAGTGAGCGCAATATTTAATGTATATTTCAACTCCAATTAACGTCGTTCTCAATTTCGCTGTTTCGTTACAGTCAATTGACTCAACATTAAAACACGTTGATTCTGTCTGTTGACATAATTTGTAATGTCTTTCACTCACGCATCTAGTCCAACAGCCCAGCCCGCCAGCCGCACTCTTCACTGCTTGATACTCGCAGTCGCATATTTCCCTTCCGCTAATAACTTCTCTCGCCGCTCGTCGTCTATCGCTGAAACTCAGCCACTCAGCCATTCAACAACTACAACTCAACTCTCGGCCCGGAGGCCCGACGTGCTTTTTATACCTGGAAAGTTCGATGCGCCCCGAGTCACGCTTAGAGAAACTAGGTCAGGAAACCACTAGAACATTCTTCAGATAAATACGNAAAGTTCGATGCGCCCCGAGTCACGCTTAGAGAAACTAGGTCAGGAAACCACTAGAACATTCTTCAGATAAATACGGAAACCCAATATAACCAAGGTCAGCAGCGCGCGCCGCAAAAGGGTTATCGCGTCGGCTCGTTTTTTGGTAATAGATACGTGGTACTTGGTTTAGCGCGCGCCTGTAATTCAAAACATTCCATTGACTTGCCACCGCCACTATCATATAACTGCTGCCCTTCACTTCCGCGCTCGTGCAGGATGCGAAGCAGCTAGCGCATAACAATATGTAAGTCTATACGCAAACACACAACGAAACCAATACAGAAGAATGAAGCAAATTTCCTTTGGACATCAGATGCGACTACAACAAAGTGTTGCAATGGCTTATATACATAATAACAGTTCAGATTAATCACTTACCCATTTGAAAGAACCATCGAAATATTGTATTTTACAGAACCAACAGAGATTTTTTTTTCCCTCATCAAAGTTATACAGAGTGGTACTTAACTACACGTACAAACGTTTTGAGGTGACTCGCTATGCGAAATGGAATAGAAAACACATTACCAAAAGTGCACTTCCAGGATTAGCAGTCATAGATACCATGTAAAGCAAATCTATACAAAAGAGAAATTAAAACATAACTTTCTTGACACTGAGTTACTTGCTCAACAAAAACATCGTCTCCGTTAGAAACATCAGTACTAGATCCACCAATATTCCTAACTATCTTCCTAGGCCAGTATCTTCTCCTTCTATAGTGTCTTGGTGGCATGTTGGACGTTCCCCTGAGTAAACTCACTCGCGATCGCTAAATGTCTTCTAGGGTTAGGTGCAAGGCAATGGACTGAGACTGACGCCCTTATGCCGTGGTAGTGCTATTTTAGAAAAGGTTTTTTTTTCCGTATGGCTCATGATTCTCCGAATCCTTCATATGCTTTCATTAATCAGATTGATGTTCACGATATAACATGTTGGGGAAACTTTTGCTGTTAATGAGAGTAATGCGCAAGGGTGCGGTTGGTTGCCTGCCGCAAGTATCCTTACAACCAACTTTGTATGTTTCCTCAACAACCGTTAGCCTGAGAGAGTAACGCCACGGCGATGTTTTTTTTTATACGCTAGTGTGCACATGATCATGGTGTCGTTAAAAGCGATAAACACTCAAGGGTTACACACATTTGTTGGATAATAACATGGCATCCCCTATTTTCTCAATTTATGAGATGCTAATGCCCAACAACCGTTCGCAGATTTAAGGTCTCTATTCAAGACGACAGTATTCAGAAAATTGTACGTTCATCTCAAGTATGGTTTATTATTTCGAATGAAAACTGTTTGAAATGTGGATGTTCAAAAGTACGTAACTGCCTTACGAATTACTGCAGGGTATAAGTTGTGTAATATTTTCAATGTAATTATGCACAGCGAAACACCTACCAGCCTGTGTACCTGTATTTCGGGAACAACCTCTATGATTTGTTATATAAATACACATATTTTCTTGAATATCAAATATTGTTCAGCCATTAGAATATTTTGTAAGAGCTTAGCTACGGGTTTTCTTTAGCCGTACAGAAGATCGTGAATTTTTGTTGCCGCAAACGCGAGGAGAACGTATTGTTATGATGTGATCAGGCCTTAGCTAAACGGGTTGCCTGATCACACCTTCAAACATTAAACCTGGAAACGAGCGGGATTGCAACGCCACCATTTGGTCGTCAATCCTTGCGAAAGAAGACAGTTGCAGAAATCCCCTCCACCGGTCATTGAGCGGGGCCGCAGAACAAAGCGCTTGATATAGGCCGGAGTAACACCCGGAAGGTCGTCTTTCGTCTTTAGTCCTTTGGACGACCCGACCAGCGAAGCAGACCAGGAAGATGGGTGCGTCCGGCCGGCGTTAACAGTCTCGAAGAATCAGCGTCCGGCTGCAACAGGGTGATGACTTTCCAGTTAGGTTTAATTAAAATGGCGTGAGTCATAATTAAATTAAATAATCATCTTGGTATTCAATTTAAAGCTCCCCCGATCAATAGTCATTTAAATAGCAACTGTATAATCTTCATGTAATAAAACCTCACCAGATACTGTCGTGCTGCCACAACATGAGTCATTATTGACCTACGTCCCTAAGTACTTTCAAGTTCGAGCTAGCGTGACTTTTCGCGTAAAAATCGGAGCACACAGTAGACTTAAATATTATATACACACCTCAGCTGTTGTTATACCTCCATTTGCTGCTGGTGCCGTGTCCGTCTTCGACCAAGCCACTCAGGGCCAAGTAACTCCGACACTGAACCTTCGTGATTCGTGCGCAAACGGTAAACACGGGCTAGAACATTTTTTAGCCAATCAAAGAAGCCGGACGACCCCACAGTGCTTTGGACTGTATCTTGTCTCGAAATCTATTCGCGAAATATAACTGCCCCTAGGTTTTGGTTTAGCGCAAAAGCAGATGTCGCCCTAGGTGTACTTAATTTCACACAAGGCACAAATTGGTGGCATATAACTAGTGACACCCGAATTTCGCGAAAAGATTTCCGTACATTCTAGATTTCAATACCCTACGGGCATACCAGCAGTTTTGTTTTGCTTATTTCGGCAGCGTGTCTTTGTGAGAAGATCTTCTCCTACTTAACTGGCCAATCAGAATTAGGTAACTCCAATATTGTGCGTCTGTGATTTGCAGGTAAAACACCAGAGACGCGTAACACGGAAACCATCCAATCACGAGAGTGGATCTGAGCTAGAGTGTTATGAAATACAACAGGTCGTGAAATATTTTCGCGAAATTCGGGCGTCCCTGCATAAAACAATGCAGTTTGTTTATAACTTTGTTGTAAGAACGTATATCCACCAGCAGATATCNGAAAGTTCGATGCGCCCCGAGTCACGCTTAGAGAAACTAGGTCAGGAAACCACTAGAACATTCTTCAGATAAATACAGAAACCCAATACAACCAAGACCAGCAGCGCGCGCCGCAAAAGGGTTATCGCGTCGGCTCGTTTTTTGGTAATAGATACGTGGTACTTGGTTTAGCGCGCGACTGTAATTCAAAACATTCCATTGACTTGCCACCGCCACTATCATTTAACTGCTGCCCTTCACTTCCGCACTCGTGCAGGATGCGAAGCAGCGAGCGCATAACAATATGTAAGTCTATACGCAAACACACAACGAAACCAATACAGAAGAATGAAGCATATTTCCTTGGACATCAGATGCGACTACAACAAAGTGTTGCAATGGCGTATATACATAATAACAGTTCAGATTAATCACTTACCCAATTGAAATAACCATCGAAATATTTTATTTTACAGAACCAGCAGAGAGATTTTTTTTTTCCCCTCATCTCAGTTATACAGAGTGGTACTTCACTACACGTACAAACGTTTTGAGGTGATTCGCTATGCAAAATGGAATAGAAAACACATTACCAAAAGTGCACTTCCAGGATTAGCAGTCATAGATACCCTGTAAAGCAAATCTATACAAAAGCGAAATTAAAACATAACTGTCTTGACACTGAGTTACTTGCTCAACAAAAACATCGTCTCCGTTAGAAACATCAGTACTAAATCCACCAACATTCCTAACTATCTTCCTATGCCAGTATCTTCTCCTTCTACAGTGTCTTGGTGGCATGTTGGACGTTCCCCTGAATAAGTTCACTCGCGATCGCTAAATGTCTTCTAGGGTTAGGTGCAAGGCAATGGACCGAGACTGACGCACTCATGCCATGGTAGTGCTATTTTGGAAAAGGTTTTTTTTTTCGTAGGGCTCATGACTCTCCGAATCCTTCATATGCTTTCGTTAATCATATTGATGTTCACGATATAACATGTTGAGGAAACTTTTGCTGTTAATGAGAGTAATGCGCAAGGGTGCAGTTGATTGCATGCCGCAAGTACCCTTAACCAACTTTGTCTGTTTCCTCAACAACCGTTAGCCTGAGAGAGTAACACCAAGGCAATGTTTTTTTTGTACACTAGTGTGCACATGATCGTGGCGTCATTAAAAGCGATAAACACTGAAGAGTTACACACATTTGTTGGATAATAACATGGCATCCCCTATTTTCTCAATTTATGAGATGCTAATGCCCAACAACCGTTCGCAGATTTAAGATCTATATTCAAGACGACAGTATTCAGGAAATTGTAGGTTCATCTCAAGTACGGTTTATTATTTCGAATAAAAACGATTTGAAATATGGATTTTCAAAAGTACGTAACTGCCTTACGAATTACTGCACGGTATAAGTTGTGTAATGTTTTCAATGTAATTATGCACAGCGAATCACCTACCAGCGTGTGTACCTGTAGTTCGAGAACAACCTCTATGATTTGTTATATATACGGCCAGTTACTTTTCGCGTAAAAATCGGAGCACACGGTAGACTTCAATACTATATACGCACCTCAGCTGTTGTTATACCTACATTGGCTGCTGGTGCCGTGTCCGTCTTTGTCCAAGCCACTCAGGACTAAGTAACTACGACAGTGAACCTTCGTGATTCGTGCGCAAACGGTTAACTCGGGTCAGAACATTTTTTAACCAATGAAAGAAGCAGGACGACCCTACAGTGCGTTGGACTGTATCTTGTCTCGAAATCTTTTTGAGAAATATCACTGCCCCTAGATATATAAATACACATATTTTCTTGAATGTCAAATATTGTTCAGCCATTAGAATATCTTGTAAGAGCAGCTACATGTTTTCGTTCGCCGTATAGAAAATCATGAATTTTTCTTGCCACAAACGCGAGGAGAACGTATACAGAACGCCTACGACCAACAATCTCGACTTCTTTAGAAGCACGTCATACACGCCATTTTTATAACCAGTGTCTTTTCGCGAAAAAAAATATTTGTACTCGGTAGACTTCAATACTTTAAGCATCCGACAGCAGTTTGTCTATTGCCATTGGTTGCTGTCTGCTTGAGAAGGGGTTTTCATATTTGACTGGTTCACTCGGAATTCGGCAACATCGGTACGGCTCCCACGTGATTCGCGTGCAGACAGTTAGCACGTGTCGAAAAATAATTCTGCCAATCAATATAGGTAAACGACCCTACAGTGTTTTGAAGTATAAGTTGTCTTGAAATCTTTTCGCGAAATATCACTACCTCTAGCCATTTTAGTGACGTTGAAAATCGTGAAATATTTTTAGCTAATATAATTTCCTAAACACTGTAGCGTGGTGTTTTTTTAATGGCAGGATGAAACATGTTTGACGCGGTTTCAACTGGTTGTTGGCGGATCAGGAAACGGTCACCATCAAAGAACACTGAGGGAAAGGTTCGTTTCCGCCAACAAAATACTTGTTTGTATAGACACAGCGGATTATTTTGCTTTTCTTATTCGGTTGCCCTAGACAAAGATTTGGTTGGCGCAACTAAAGATTTGTTTGGCTCTGCGTACATTAAACAGTTTCGGTTAATACAAAAAAAACGTGGAAGACCGACCGGGATTTGAACCAAGAACGTTTGCACCCGAGCGCTACGCCCCAGCAGCATCGAATGATGTGTCTACTTATTAGGTTGTAAAGTTTTTACATATGCACACATTTCTAATAGTGGAGAACGTGCGCCAATCATTATTTCAAGTCTCGCAGCTTTACTTTGTAGTTTTCTATTGAACTTGTTTCATTAGAATGTTTCTGCCATTGTAAAGTATCAATAAATGCACTAAAAAACACTGTTATTCTCCTAATTGTCACAAATAAATGCAAACAAACTGTCGAGCAGTATTTTCAAACTAAGCTAATCAAATAAGTGGGCAAACCAAATAATGCCGTTAATTCAACTAAATATTTTGTTGGCCCAACAATGTTGTTAGATAGACCACATTATTATGTTGTTTTCCAAGTTTTATTTATTCAACCAATAATTTTGTTGGGGTAACTGAATACATTTTTGGCCATACACAAACAAGTATTTAGTTGGCCGAAACAAACCTTTCTCTCAGTTTACGAGAATCTTCACCGGTTCAGAAAAACGACGAACCATCTTCGCACACAAACTACAGCAAATAATGAAGGAAAAAATCAACGAGACTTGTACACAGGAAATCGAAAGTCTCCCTTTTATAAATCACTGCTTCCAAAAATTTTCAAACTCGTGGCACAGAATGTTTGAAAATACAGAACCGAAACGGTGGCGCATATCGCCAATTCCAGCCACACGCGCCAGCAAAATGTCGTCACTGGCCAGCAAGATGACGGAACTTCTTTGACCAATCAGCGCCTGAAGACTAAGCTGCGAAACGGCAGCCCAACCAATAGGGAATCGTTCACCATCACACAATAGCCAATCAGACACAAAGACCGTTTCCCGAGCCTAACATTAGCAATCAGCGAACAGACGTATGTACCCCCAAAGGAACCTCTACGCCATTTAACTTCACGTACTCTGGGGACGCGGTGGCTGAGCGGTTAGCCTGCTCGCCTCGCACCAAGGCAGAAACCGGGTTCAATCCCCGGCCGGGTCGCTCCCGGATTTCCGCGTGTGGGAATCGTGCCGGACGATGCCGTCGGTCAGCGGGTTTTCTCGGGGATCTCCCGTTTCGCCCGCCCCTTTCATTCCAGCACCGCTCCATACTCACCTCAATCAAACTCATCGGCTCTCAAGAAGTGTTTGTTAAGAGCCACCCAAATCTCTTCACTCACTCACTCGCGTATTCTGCGGCTACTCGCCACATCAAGTTGCGACAGCGTCCGGTGATTAGCGTATGTGACTTTATTTAAAAGTCAAATCACGTTGAAGTTATAGTCAGTTCGTGGTTACTTTCAACTTTTCTAAAGCCCTGTTGAAGTTCTATTTTCAGGCTATTATTCCGCCTCACGCTCACAAAGCTTAACTAAGTCTATAAAATTACACCTAAGGAACAACCCACTGCGTTCGTGCTCTTCCAGTTTAATAATAGTTTGCACGAGAACTATTCCATACTAGTAGGGGCAGTGATATTTCGCGAAAAGATTTCGAGACTAACTACAATCCAAAGCACTGTAGGGTCGTCCAGCTTCTTCGATTGGGTAAAAAAATGTTCTGGCCCGTGTTAACCGTTTGCGTAGGAATCACGAAGGTTCAGCGTGGGAGTTACTTAGTCCTGAGTGGCTTGGTCAAAGACGGACACGGCACGAGCAGCCAATTGAGGTATAACAACAGCTGAGGTGTGTATATGGTATTGAAGTCTACTGTGTGCTCCGATTTTTACGCCAATAGTCACTGGCCCTACTTACTAGTCATTTCTATTCATGTTAATTAAAAAGGAAATGTAATAATTTTTAGACAAAATATAAGCAATACTTCAATTTAACCAAAAATAAGATATTTTCAATTATAAAATGCTTGTGATAAACGTCGTATTTAGGAAAATGCCAAATATGTAATTCATGCGTAGAGCTACTTATTTCTCACGAAAAATTATGAGTAGACGGTAGACTTCAATACTATAAGCACCCAACTGCAGTTTGTCTACTGCCATTGGTCGCTGTCTGCTTGAGAAGGTGATTTCATATTTGACCGAGCCACTCAGAATTCGGCAACATCGGCATGACTCGTACGTGATTAGTGTGCAGACAGTTTGGCACGTGTCAAAAACGTAATTCATCCAATCAACATAAGTAAACGACCCTACAGTATTTTGAAATATAACTTGTCTTGTTTTAAAATGTTTACGAAATTTCACCACCCTTATACATGGGGTAGTTTTTTAAAGGTTGGATTCAAAAAGTGTGAAGATACCACAAATAGGCTATAACATGGGCTCAATACTAACACATTCAATATGTGGCCTATGAAATACAAGCAATCGTTTAATAACATTCCCTCTCTTTTAAAATATTATACATTCGTTTAATCAACTGTATTTTTAACATTTATAAGCAAGCAGAATAAGATGCAAAATCTACTCCTCTAGAGTTATCAAAGGTCTGGAAAACATCACATGATTAACTAAACTTGATGAACTGATAAACACTTTTAATTCTTTTCGTTGTTGTTGTATGTGAGCGTAGAAATCATGGGCGCCACGAAGATCTTTTTCAAGAGGAGAAACAGGAATTATAAAAAGTTTCCTTTAAAGGAGAGTGAGATTTACTACAGGTTTTTTTTTACCCTAAATGCATGCAACACACATCCACTACTTGTAATGTGAATAAATTTGTTTATCGTTAACAATATACAGTATAATTAGGGCCAGTGACTTTTCGCGTGAAAATCGGAGCACACAGTAGACTTAAATACTATATACACACCTCAGATGTTGTTATACCTCCATTGGCTGCTGGTGCCGTGTCCGTCTTTGACCGAGCCACTCAGGACTAAGTAACTCCGACACTGAACCTTTGTGATTCGTGCGCAAACGGTTAACACGGGCCAGGACATTTTTTAGCCAATCAAAGAAGCTGGACGACCCTACAGTGCTTTGTACTCTATCTTGTCTCGAAATCTTTTCGCGAAATATCACTTCCCCTAAGTATAATATTAAATACAAATCCCAAAACAATTATCAAAATAACATTATGGAAAACCAGGAAGATATCATCTACTCCTCCCAGCAGGGACTATCATTTTGAAGTAACGTCACTAATAAGCAATTTTTTTATATAAAAAATTGTTACTTCATTATTTCATAGAAAAAATACAGTTTCCACGGGGAGGGGGCAAGTGCCTCCTCTTGGCCCCTTAACACCATTAATTGATACACTTTATTAGCTCTCTGTGGACATGTGAACAAGATATGGCGAATTCAACAAGCTACTGCCAATCACATGTTCAGCTTTTTTTCATTATCACGCGTAGACGTTTGTAAGAGAAAATTTCGCCACGAAATTTCACCGAGTGTTCAAAGCGTCAACGTCGAGTCAATTCTGTGTCGAAATGACGAAAATAATATATTTTTCTGGCCTCCACGGAGGAGTTGATAATGGCCTGTGGTTAAGTAACTCGTAATGCATGGCCAATATCTGGGTTAGTGTTTTTGAAATCAACCTTTTGAAAGAAAAAAGACTACTCTCTGTAACAGCATGTTAACTCTTAGGTATATTTACGTGGTCTCAGTAAAGTTGGCAGAGGTGTGCACACAGGCGTGGCAATGCGGCAAAGAGTAGCTAAGAATACAGAGCTAAAATAGCCGCTTGTTCTACTAACTCCAGCCGCACACGCCAGCAAGATGGCGTCACTTGCCACCGACATGTCGGAACGCCGCTCCCCAATCAGCGTCTGGTAATCTCATTCGCCGGAAGCCAACCCGAGCGAATAAGGGGTCCTTTCGAAGCACGCCGTGGCCAATCAGACACGCAGGGCCCGGTCCCGGAGTCTCGCTCAGCCAATCAGCGAATGGGTACGCCCACGTCAAAAGAACCTCCTAGCCATTTCGTATCTGTGCATTTATCTACTCTGTGACCACGGCGTGGACCGGGTGTACATAAGGACCGCCCATTATCAAAGAGTTAAGGGTGTTGGACTTCAAAAAATTTATAATTGTATTTTTGTACCTAACATTGTTGAACTTGAACATATAATACGCGATGACATTCTACTCGATTTAAAAAAATGTTACACTTTATATTGTTTTAATAATTTGATGCAAAATTCAATTTTTTTTCTGTTTTGCTGCAGCCATGATAATATAAACTAACTGAGTTGTGCAAATGAAAAAAAATTTACGAAGTAAACTTATACAACGGGCTACCGTATGACATACATCATGTAATCACCAAATAACAGTTCACGCATTAAAAAAAAAGGTTAAAAAATACGCAAACATTTCGTTATGTTTAACAAATTGTTTCACATATATGGCTGGTTATTTGGTGATGACATATGTCACGTGGTAGCCCATGACATTAGTTTACTTTGTAATTGTTTCCATTTGATAGTAAGGCTGCAGCAAAACCTGAAAAAAATTTTAATTGGACATCAAATTATTCAAGTGTAAAAAATTTTTATTCTAGGAAAATGTTATTACACGTGATGTGTACAAGGTGAACAATGTTTGTTACATAAATTAAATTATCAATTTTTTGGGGTCCAACTCCCTTAACCTTTTCAGACTCACTTATTTTATAGTTTCAGGTGTTGCGAACAAGAAAATTTATTACGTGGCTGTACTTAAGTCGACGCAACACTGGTTTCGTTGTCACAGCCAATTAACTGTAGGCTGTATGTTTGGCTGCAGTTATATGAACCAGTTATGACCTAGACCAGTAACACAGTTTGCAAATTATTTACCACAGGTAAGATAACTGGTCATTGAGCTTCGCACTGTACAGTACAGACCAAAAATTATCTACACATGCGTAATGTACACAATCGTGTGCACCGGGTCTGAATGGGTTAAAACACTGAAGTTTTCCCCTGTGGTTTACATACAGCCAGTGTGCGAATATGTTTGGAGGAGGGGGGTGGTAAGGAATCATCGGCCTCCTCCTTCTCTTAAATATTTTCCCTGACTCACGTAAGAAAAATTATTTCCCCGCCAGGGAAAATGACTCCCCACCCTGAAAAGTAATAATTAGGGGCAGTGATATTTAGCGAAAAGAATTCTAGACAAGATGTAGTCCAAAGCACTGTAGGATCGTCCAACTTCTTTGATTGGCTAAAAAATGTCCTGGCCCATGTTAACCGTTTGCGCACGAATCACGAAGGTTCAGTGTCGTAGATACTTAGTCCTGAGTGGCCTGGTCGAAAACGGACACTGCACCAGCAGCCAATGGACGTATAACAACAGCTGAGGTGTGTATATAGTATTGAAATCTACTGTGTGCTCCGATCTTTTACGCGAAAAGTCACTGGCCCTAGTAATAATATGAGAAGAGACCTGAAAAATTCGCGAGTTCAACGACCTGCAAGCTAGACTCTACAGTCTTATGTACAAATATGCCGATATCGACTGCACATTGGTTGTCTGCCGTCACAACGGAAGGCGAAGATTGGGCCAGCCTTCTCCAGGAGGTGTCAACAATGGTTTACATTTTATTAACACACGTGTTTTGAATTCTAGCTTGTCCCAAAAAGGATTCCGCGAATTCTTCAGGTCTCTACTGATGAGACGACTCGTTCTCAAGTACTAAGAATGACAAAGAAGCTTGATGCCTATTTCATATGGAAAGCACTGGCTGGAAAAAAAAATACTAGACTACAGATGACTGAGACATACCGGCTTTCATAAACCGAGGTTTTGGTGTAGAGCAAAAGCAGGTGTCACCCTAGGTGTACTTAATTCCACACCAGGCACAAATTGGTGATATATAACTAGTGACACCCGTATTTCGCGAAAAGATTTCCGTACGTTCTAGATTTCAATACCCCACGGTAGGGGCAGTGACTTTTCGCGAAAAGATTTCGAGACAAGATACAGTCCAACGCACTTTAGGGTCGTCCAGCCTCTATGATTCGCTAAAAAAATGTTAACCGTTTGCGCACGAATCACGAAGGTTCAGTGTCGGAGTTACTTAGCCCTGAGTGGCTTGGTCAAAGACGGACACGGCACCAGCAGCCAATGGAGGTATAACAACAGCTGAGGTGTGTGTATATAGTATTGAAATCTACTGTGTGCTCCGATTTTTACGCGAAAAGTCACTGGTAATACCCTACGGGCATACCAACAGTTTTTTTTTTTTTTTCCCCTTATTTTGGCGGCGTGTATTTGTGAGAAGAACTTCTCCTACTTAACTGGCCGATCAGAATTAGGTAACTCCAATATTGTGCGTATGTGATTCCCAGGCAATACACCTGAGACGCGTAACACGGAAACCATCCAATCACGAGAGTGGATCTGAGCTAGAGTGTTATGAAATACAACTGGTCGTGAAATATTTTCGCGTAATTCGGGCGTCCCTGCATATAAAAATGCAGTTTGTTTGTAACTTTTTTGTTAGTACGTATATCCTCCAGCAGATATCGACTACTTTGCTGGAAAACGCGGATCACCAAAAGTCTCATGATCACTAATATTCCCCCCCCCNTTTTTTATCACAACCCACCCCAGAAAAAAAAAAAGTAATTCGCATCCTGTTTATAACCCTTATACACGTGATAAATAAAGCGAGGCTCACAATATTTACGTTTTATTGGTTAGTTTCGTTGCACTGGAGGAAGATTGGCTCAAGCGTTCTCGAATGAAACATTGCAGTTACATCTGTGATAGCTTTGGCAGTTAAATCAAGATTAGCACCTGGGTCATTGAAATGCGAGCACCCATTACCGGAACGCTGGCGACTTCTGTCCAACGCCAATGGCGGTGCAAGAAAAGTAGTTCCGTGTCTTAACGTTGTATTTAAGCGTAATGTTTTNGACTTCTGTCCAACGCCAATGGCGGTGCAAGAAAAGTAGTTCCGTGTCTTAACGTTGTATTTAAGCGTAATGTTTAAATTTGTGGACACAAAATTTTGGCCCTTTTATACTTCCTGGTTTTATGAACACAAGTGTAGTGATTGGAATATTGGCAACATGTTTGCGTCCCCAATAAAGTCACAGTTTCACTGTACCGGCGCATGAATACAGAGATCAGGTCCGTGGCAATGTTAGCTAACGCCGAAAAGATGAGAATTGGACATAAAAGTAGATCCTTGGCAGGGCTTACAAAAGTGCTCACGCAACCGCGAAGAGATTTTATATACCAACTATATCTGGGATCTTCAAACGGCTCATGCCTATAAATGTACAAGCAGTAAATGTAGATACCACATATTTTTTAAATTGTTCATACATATGCTGGTATGTACACTCAGTAACTGCAGATATGAACACTTGCTTCATAACATTTAGCGCCAGCCGGTTGAACACGAACTCTCCGACTGCAATCGTTATGCTTCGGAGACATAACAAAACACAAAGCTGGTGTAGTGATTACGAAATGTACTGCGGTACGCGTTTCGTTTAACTTCGAAGCATATCGAAAATCTGTGACGTCACAGAACAAACAAATACACTAAAAATAGTTATATAAATTTTTATTTAGTAATTTTGTCCAGGCAGACGTACACATCTAACTAAAATGATATATTTAATTTAAATGGAAGATGGCATTGTGAATGGCGTGTGCAGCGATGTTGTTAACTATTTATATTTGTGGTTTATAAATTCACAGCTCATCCAGCGCGATATCTGTTGGCCGGAAAAGTAAATACCTACGCGACATCTGTTGAGTGGAAAAGGAAGCTCGTTCTGCCAGCAACCACTGGTCAATAACCTACGAAAACTGCTGCATATATATTGGGAATAATTCCAAGTGTTTTGCATTATATTAAGAGTGTATTACGTTCTATATATTACGTGCTACATATATTTTCAGCTCTCCACGGAAAATAGCAGTCGCTGTGAATAGCGGACAACAGTTGCGATGTCGACCGCACAAAACGTAGGTTCGTACTCACAACCACTTGCGATTTTCGCGCTGTGACGTTATCGAACTCCGACATTTCTGGTACAATAACGAAGTGCATGCTCAGTTCGCTTCGGAATGCGCTACACGCCGACGAAATCGCTTCCCAGCGAACCAAATCTTGCGTGGCGTGATGTTCGCAATCGGCCCGCAGGTGCGCGAAGACAACGACGCCCCGAGCCAGCAGAACGTCAAGTGGCGGCGAGAACGACCATCAGGGGTGTGACGCAGTGAAGGGGGGAGACTGACGGGGTGTACTATTGAACTGAACGCGTTCCGCTGCAATTAATACCTGCGTTAACAAAACTGGAATGTTACCAGCAACCTATCTGAATGCTGTCATTTTATTAATGGTCGATATAGGTTATGGGTAGGGCCAGTGACTTTTCGCGTAAAAATCGGAGCACACGGTAGATTTCAATACAATATACACACCTCAGCTGTTGTTATACCTCCATTGGCTGCTGGTGCCGTGTCCGTCTTTGACCAAGCCACTCAGGACTAAGTAACTCCGACACTGAACCTTCGTGATTAGTGCGCAAACGGTTATCACGGGCCAGAACATTTTTTACCCAATCGAAGAAGCTGAACGACCCTACAGTTCTTTGGACTGTATCTTGTCTCGAAATCTTTTCGCGAAATATCACTGCCCCTAGTTATAGCGCAAGCATGTTTGTGTGAGTTCCTTCTTAGAAGAAGAGACTGAAATCCGTCGCTCTACCTTCGTCCGAGCTGGACTCGTACATNGTTATAGCGCAAGCATGTTTGTGTGAGTTCCTTTTTAGAAGAAGAGACTGAAATCCGTCACTCTACCTTCGTCCGAGCTGGACTCGTACATAGTGCTCAATGTGTTAAGTTTACACTCTGAACTTGAAACAGTGAGAATTGAGGCAAATCAGTGAAAAAAAAAGTGAAAATCGAGCATTTGATTCAGTGCCAGAATTAACATGATGGCTGAATTCCACTGATTTATTCGTGATTTTCACTGAATGTCATGAATTTAACTGCTGAAGTCACTTGTTTCCAGTTAATTTGCTTGATTCGTCAGTTGGCAGTAGCTTATCAGCTGACTTTCAGTGAATGCTGTTTCACTGATTGACATCACTTATTCGGGCCTTGGGGTGTGNGGCAGTAGCTTATCAGCTGACTTTCAGTGAATGCTGTTTCACTGATTGACATCACTTATTCGGGCCTTGGGGTGTGCAGCTAATGTAGGTAGTCAGCTCTTAAGTCTGCAAGACACTGAAGTTCTCACTTCGGCCTGAGTTGAAACCGCTGCGAAGCAGCTCACGGGATGCAGAGACCTCGATTTGCCGACCTATCAGTTTACGCTGCCGAGATCGAACCCGGTTCGCCTAGGTGAGTGGGCGGATAGTCTGACCACTACACCATCGCGGCCCCATTTTGGTGAATTCAAGACATTTAGAGATTCGTCCTTTCCATCAAAGTGGCTGATATCTGCTATGGGTAGGGGCAATGATATTTCGCGAAAAGATTTCGAGACAAGATACAGTCCAAAGCACTGTAGGGTCGTCNGGGGCAATGATATTTCGCGAAAAGATTTCGAGACAAGATACAGTCCAAAGCACTGTAGGGTCGTCCAGTTTCTTTTATTGGCTAAGAAATGTTCTGGGTAGTGTTAACCGTTTGCGCAAGAATCTCGAAGGTTCAGTGTCGGAGTTACTTAGTCCTGAGTGACTTGGTCAAAGAGGGACACGGCACCAGCAGCCAATTGAGGTATAACAACAGCTGAGGTGTGTATATAATATTGAAGTCTACTGTGTGCTCCGAGTTTTACGCGAAAAGTCACNAAGCTGAACGACCCTACAGTGCTTTGGACTGTATCTTGTCTCGAAATCTTTTCGCGAAATATCACTGCCCCTAGTTATAGCGCAAGCATGTTTGTGTGAGTTCCTTCTTAGAAGAAGAGACTGAAATCCGTCGCTCTACCTTCGTCCGAGCTGGACTCGTACATAGTGCTCAATGTGTTAAGTTTACACTCTGAACTTGAAACAGTGAGAATTGAGGCAAATCAGTGAAAAAAAAAGTGAAAATCGAGCGTTTGATTCAGTGCCAGAATTAACATGATGGCGTAATTCCACTGATTTATTCGTGATTTTCACTGAATGTCATGAATTTAACTGCTGAAGTCACTTGTTTCCAGTTAATTTGCTTGATTCGTCAGTCGGCAGTAGCTTATCAGCTGACTTTCAGTGAATGCTGTTTCACTGATTGACATCACTTATTCGGGCCTTGGGGTGTGCAGCTAATGTAGGTAGTCAGCTCTTAAGTCTGCAAGACACTGAAGTTCTCACTTCGGCCTGAGTTGAAACCGCTGCGAAGCAGCTCACGGGATGCAGAGACCTCGATTTGCCGACCTATCAGTTTACGCTGCCGAGATCGAACCCGGTTCGCCTAGGTGAGTGGGCGGATAGTCTGACCACTACACCATCGCGGCCCCATTTTGGTGAATTCAAGACATTTAGAGATTCGTCCTTTCCATCAAAGTGGCTGATATCTGCTATGGGTAGGGGCAATGATATTTCGCGAAAAGATTTCGAGACAAGATACAGTCCAAAGCACTGTAGGGTCGTTCAGCTTCTTCGATTGGGTAAAAAATGTTCTGGCCCGTGATAACCGTTTGCGCAAGAATCTCGAAGGTTCAGTGTCGGAGTTACTTAGTCCTGAGTGGCTTGGTCGAAGAGGGACACNACTTAGTCCTGAGTGACTTGGTCAAAGAGGGACACGGCACCAGCAGCCAATTGAGGTATAACAACAGCTGAGGTGTGTATATAATATTGAAGTCTACTGTGTGCTCCGAGTTTTACGCGAAAAGTCACTGGCTCTAGCTATGGGAAATATGTAGTAACCTATATGTTATAAACAAACTGCAGTGTTATGTGTATCCAATCTGTGCCTGGTGTGAAGTTAAGTACACCAAGGGAGACGGGACCGCGGTGACTGAGCGGTTAACCTGCTCGCCTCCCACCAAGACGAACCGGGTTCGATCTCGGCAGCGTCACTCCCGGATTTTCGCAAGTGGGAATCGTGCTGGACGATTGAGCTGGTCGGCGGGTTTTCTCGGGGATCTCCCGATTCCTCCCACCCTTTCAATTTCGGCGCTGCTCCATACTCACTTCGTTTCACCCCTCATCGGCTCTCAATACGTCGTTGTTAAGAGCTGCCCAAACCTCTCAACCAAACTCTCAACTCTCAACCAAGGGCGACACAAAATGTTGCGCTACACAGAGAGCGTAGTTTTTAACAGCAAGCATATCTTAGTCGCCTGTAGACTCGTGTGTTTTCCAGCCATTATTTTCCTTCTGAAATTGGCATCAAGTTTCGTTTTTATAATTTGCACGTGGGAATGATTTGTATCAGTATTCATCATGCATTATTACGCTCCAAGAAAGAAGAAAACTTTCCCTGGCAGGGAAATAAGTTTCCTTACATGAGGGAAACATTTTATGAGAGGGGAATTCTCTGGTATTCATTCCCCTCCCAAAAAAAAAAATTATTCGCACACTGAGAACGCCATTCTGCCATCATGTTGTTTACCCTTCCAGGACCACTGAAATGTATGGTTTCAGGTTTTGCAAACTAGAAATATTTTGATCCGTGCTGTACCGAGAATGAACCTCAAAGCGGGCTGTAGGCTTTGTTTTTGGCAATAACGATATGACGCAGTCACAACTTAAAACAAGTAGCACGGTTAACTAATCAGGTACAATCAAGGAAAATTATTGGCACTAAGCTTTTCAGTGTATCGTATCGACTAAATATAACCTACGAGTGCATTATGCACACAATTTTACGTAAACTGAGTCTGTGAAATCGTTTGTGTGTTCTTACATTCTGCATCATATTTGAAAGTTTCCAAGCGAGTCTACACAAACGTACAGCACTGCAACTATAAACGACATCGCTTAACCAAAGAAATATTTGTAGTAACAGTGTTATTAGTAGAGACAGGTTCATTTCACGGAAATATTTATAGCCATGCTATACTTTAATATCCTACGCCCACAACCACAACTTCCTTTGGTTACTGGCCGCGGGTCTGCGTGAGAATGCACATTCTTATTGGCTGGGCCAATCAGAATAAAGTACTCCGATACTGAACGTTCATGATTCGCGGACAGACACTTGAAGCACGGGACATTTAAAATCATCCAACCNTAAAGTACTCCGATACTGAACGTTCATGATTCGCGGACAGACACTTGAAGCACGGGACATTTAAAATCATCCAACCACGAAAGTGCATATGAACTAAAATGTTTTTGAGTACAACCGGTCTTGAAATCTTTTCGCGAGAAAAACATGTCCCTAGTTATTAGACAAAAACTTCGAGAGAATGGACGCAACTGACGCAAGTTCTGTAAGAATCTATGTTTCCAAACATGACACTTTAATGATGAGATACTGAAGTCCATACGCGCGCAACTTAAAAAGAAGAAAACAGTAATAAAAATTTGGGGATTCGACTTCGCGCACGCAAAATATCGTGTCCAACGACAATGACACGATAACAATGGCACGAGTATAAAACGTATCATAAATACCTAAAAAAATACGGCACTTCAAAGCGTTGTGACGTGGTCCTGTTCATTTTGAACAGAAGTAGTACAAAGAAAAAATTATTGCTAACTTATCTTAAAATATTTTATTAGGGAGTTCCTTATTCATGTTCTATTTTACTGATGTATTTTCTTTCGTCGGTCTTCACGAATGTTAACGATAATACTGGTAGTCGAGGACTTTACTGCTTTCAGTAACGTCTGTCGTTCTCAAGCCTCGCTCTATCTGGTGAGAGGTACCGTCTCATCAGTTTTAGTTGGGGGGNTTATATTTATAACTTTTTATTTTATGCTTTGCTTTTACTAATACTAATAAAATAAAGTTGGTTAATTTATAGTAAAGTAAATAGTAATAAGTAGGGCCAGTGACTTTTCACGTTAAAAATCGGAGCACACAGTAGACTTCAATACTATATGCACACCTCAGCTGTTGTTATACCTCCATTGGCTGCTGGTGCCGTGTCCGTCTTCGACCAAGCCACTCAGTACTGAGTAACTCCGACACTGAACCTTCGTGATTCATGCGCAAACTGTTAACACGGGCCAGAACATTTTTTAACCCAATCGAAGAAGCTGGACTAGCCTACAGTGCTTTGGACTGTATCATGTCTCGAAATCTTTTCGCGAAATATCACTGCCCCTAGTAATAAGTGCCTAAATNTACAGTGCTTTGGACTGTATCATGTCTCGAAATCTTTTCGCGAAATATCACTGCCCCTAGTAATAAGTGCCTAAATAAAAGTTTCTCATTTATATTCAATTAATGTTACATTCGTATTAAAAATAAGATAAAATATTTCAAAATTAATTAATTTATCATTGGATAAAAATTTTTTTGTTATTTGACTGTAAAACATACTTGAAAAATTCTTTACTATTTAAATCTTGTGCCTCGCGCATTAGGTAACCCACTGGAGCGCTCGGTTTTGTTACTTTCACCGTGTTTACGATTTACGCTCGGGGAATCCCCGTGTTTCATTTCGTTCGTCAACTCTTGTCACCTTACGCTTACGCTNTAAAGTACTCCGATACTGAACGTTCATGATTCGCGGACAGACACTTGAAGCACGGGACATTTAAAATCATCCAACTACGAAAGTGCATATGAACTAAAATGTTTTTGAGTACAGCCGGTCTTGAAATCTTTTCGCGAGAAAAACATGTCCCTAGTTATTAGACAAAACTTCGAGAGAATGGACGCAACTGACGCAAGTTCTGTAAGAATCTGTGTTTCCAAACATGACACTTTAATGATGAGATACTGAAGTCCATACGCGCGCAACTTAAAAAGAAGAAAACAGTAATAAAAATTCGGGGATTCGACTTCGCGCACGCAAAAGATCGTGTCCAACGACAATGACACGATAACAATGGCACGAGTATAAAACGTATCATAAATACCTTAAAAAATACGGCACTTCAAAGCGTTGTGACGTGGTCCTGTTCATTTTGAACAGAAGTAGTACAAAGAAAAAATTATTGCTAACTTATCTTAAAATATTTTATTAGGGAGTTCCTTATTCATGTTCTATTTTACTGATGTATTTTCTTTCGTCGGTCTTCACGAATGTTAACGATAATACTGGTAGTCGAGGACTTTACTGCTTTCAGTAACGTCTGTCGTTCTCAAGCCTCGCTCTATCTGGTGAGAGGTACCGTCTCATCAGTTTTAGTTGGGGGGNGGGCCTCGCGCAACAACTCGAGTAAAAAAAAGTTTATATTTATAACTTTTTATTTTATGCTTTGCTTTTACTAATACTAATAAAATAAAGTTGGTTAATTTATAGTAAAGTAAATAGTAATAAGTAGGGCCAGTGACTTTTCACGTTAAAAATCGGAGCACACAGTAGACTTCAATACTATATGCACACCTCAGCTGTTGTTATACCTCCATTGGCTGCTGGTGCCGTGTCCGTCTTCGACCAAGCCACTCAGTACTGAGTAACTCCGACACTGAACCTTCGTGATTCATGCGCAAACTGTTAACACGGGCCAGAACATTTTTTAACCCAATCGAAGAAGCTGGACTAGCTTACAGTGCTTTGGACTGTATCATGTCTCGAAATCTTTTCGCGAAATATCACTGCCCCTAGTAATAAGTGCCTAAATAAAAGTTTCTCATTTATATTCAATTAATGTTACATTCGTATTAAAAATAAGATAAAATATTTCAAAATTAATTAATTTATCATTGGATAAAAATTTTTTTGTTATTTGACTGTAAAACATACTTGAAAAATTCTTTACTATTTAAATCTTGTGCCTCGCGCATTAGGTAACCCACTGGAGCGCTCGGTTTTGTTACTTTCACCGTGTTTACGATTTACGCTCGGGGAATCCCCGTGTTTCATTTCGTTCGTCAACTCTTGTCACCTTACGCTTACGCTCATTTCGCTCGCAGCTGTATGCGTTACATAATCGTTTGTTTGTACGGCAACGGCACGTATCTTTCAGTAGGTAAATAAACATTAAATTATATTAAGTTTCATTTAATCTTACGTTATTAACAGGAACAGTACTTAGATAGAAAAGAGTGAATTATTAAAAAAAAAACTGTGTAAAACTACTTTTAAATTATTTATGAATTAGTTTTATGTGCGAAACAATATTTATGAAATGAGTTCACGTGATCGTGATGCCGGTAGAAAATTTGAGTCGGGTAGTTCAAAAAGGAAAAGAGCTATCAGAAGAAAGCACGTAGAAGAAAATCTACGTGGGTCTTTATATAAATATATAAAAAGTGATGGTCAAGAAACCTCTAAAGACCCTTCATTGACTGAAAGTGACATATTATTGCACTCTAACCCTAACCCAGCTGAAATTATTCCTTCAACATCGTCATGGGCGCCGCTGCCATCTAGTAACAATAGCGAGGACAATAATGAGTCGACGACATCATTGTCTCTTACACCACCGCCGCCGTCAACAGCATCCAGACAAGAATACGTATCTGAGTCTGTCTACATCCATGACTGGCACAATTGAAAATCTGAATCCTCAAAATGACCCCGGTTTGTGGCCCTTAATAATGACTTATGTAGACTGAACTGAGATTGTATTGAAAGGTCCAATCTGGGTTAAAGTTGATTTTTTCCCCGATAATGATAATGGGCGGCGATTCAGCGAATGTCATTACAGTAAAATATTAGCTAATGGTGAAAAGCTTAACAGGCGCTGGATGATTTATTAACAAACAGAGGATGGCGTTTACTGCTTTCCGTGTCCAATTTTCGGACTAGGAAATGCAAGAGTTAGATCCAGTGAAGGAGTGTGTGATTGGCAACACTTTGGTGATTACCTAAAGTCTCATGAATCTAGCCGACAGCACAAATATTGTATGTTGAAATGGTTAAATTTAGAGAACGGGTTAAAAAAAACTGTGCCACTATTGACTCTATAGCCCAAACTCAAATTGAACAAGAAAGGCAGCGTTGGAGAGAGGTTTTAAAACGACTTCTTGCAATTTTAAATTTTTTTTAGCATCTCACAATTTGGCCTTTAGAGGTCATTGAGAGAAATTAATATCTGACTCATATTCAAGTGAGACTAGCGGGCACTTTATATATTTAGTAAAGTTAATAGTCCGATTTGATCCAATGTTGCGACTTCACCTAAAACCAGTAATAGACAAGACGATTAATTGCCACTATCTTGGAAAAAAATATTCAAAATGAGCTCATACAATTAATGGCAAGTCACGTGAAGACTCAAATTATTGACAAAATAATAAAGAATAAATATTACTCGATTATTCTTGATTGTACTCGTGAAGTTTCTCGTGTTGAGCAACTGTCGATTATTATAAGATTTTTTAATACCAATACAGCTGACATTGAATAACATTTTATTGGCTTTTTAGCAGTCGAAAAAAACACAGCTGAGAGTTTGACTAATTATATAATCACATAGCTAGAACAGCTGGGTATATCATTGCAAAACTGCAGAAGCCAAGGGTATGATAATGGAGCCAATATGTGTGGAGAAAAAAGTGGTGTCCAGAAACGTATACTTGAAATTAATCCACTTGCTTATATTCTACCTTGTGGGAGTCACATCTGTAATCTCAATCAAGGAGATGCAGCATCGTCTTGTGTTCGGGCAAAATCGTTTTTTGGTTTGCTACAAAGGCTGTACACTCTGTTTGCCGGCTCGAGTCAGAGGTGGGCTATTTTAAAAGCACATGTAAAATCCTTATCGCTAAAACCACTTTCAGAAACTAGATGGGAATGCAGGGTAGAATCAGTGAAGGCCGTTAAATACCAACTAAGCGAAATATATGATGCATTGAAAGATTTAGCAGAAAATACAACAGATTGTCAGTTGGTTAGTGAATGTCATTCCATAGAAAAGGAAATAACTACCTACTAATTTGTAGTTTCTCTCGTCGTATGGTATGACATTCTCACAAAGATGAATGTTATAAGTAAAATGTGGCGGAGCGAAAAATGCACCTAGACGCATTTACACATTGGCTTGATAATTATCGGGAAAATGGTTTCCAATTATCCTTGGTAGCAGCGAGAGAAATATCTGAGGAAAATGATATTGACAGAAAGTTCAAAGTCGTGAGAAGGCGACGCAAAAGATCGCATTTTGACTATGAAAGGGAAGATGAAGCCCTTCAATTGCCTGCTGAAGAGATTTTCAAAATAAACTATTTTTATGTCATTGTTGACAATGTTCGCGCAAGCTGCCAACCTAGATTTGAGGCACTTAAACATCATGAGAGCGTATTTGGTTTCATGTATAACATAAAAAGATTAAAGGAAATTAGTAATTGTGAACATTTTAAGCAATGCAGTTACTTGCAAATATCTCTAACAGTAGGAGACACATCTGATATTGATGGACATGAATTGTATGAAGAACTGAATATGTTTATCCGTGTATATGATCGATGACATAATCTCGGTGCTGAAATATATAATAGCAAAAATTTCACTGAAGTGTACCCCACTATCGAAGTAGTCTTGAGAATTATTGTCACCACACCTGTGATAGTTGCATCTGCAAAAAGGAGTTTTTCGAGGTTAAAAATTATTAAAACATATTTGAGAAATTCGATGACACAAGATCGGCTTTCAGCCCTTGCTATTCTTTCAATTGAAAATGACGCAGCTCATTCGTTAGATTATTGCGCTTTAGTTAAAGATAGGAAAAGCCGCAAACAACATTTTTAAATCCCTGTGTATATAGTTTAAAGCATTTATGTACCTTAGTTTATCATCATTAATAATTTGTCGTCTTTATGTTTTTTTTTTTTTTACTTTTATAAATCTTCTAATATAATATTTTAGAACTCGACATTTATTTATTTTATCTCATACCTACTCTCGATTCACATACTTTGCACAAAGGACAAGGGCCTGGCAAGGATCTGCCGCCCGGGGCCTCGCAATGGTTAAGGCCGCCCCTGTTAGACTCATTTATTCGTATTATTATTATTATTATTTACGGTTTCTTTTTCTTTTTAGGTCTTAATACAGCTTCTTAGAGGTCTAATGAACACTTATCAATTCAACCTTTGCAAAAAAAAATTTCCTTAACTGCAAACGTGCAGCCATAACAGTGGCTCGCGGGAGTTGTCCGCGAAGAGAGGCTGCTTGCACTCTGCAAGTCGTCGCTGATATGGCTTCGGCGTACTCCTGAGCGCAGGAAACCCACAGAGTGTGCCGCGCAATTAGCGACCTAAAAGGATGTTCGTACTAAGATGCGAAAATCAAACGAAAGGTAATGCATTTTTGTTGTCATTAAGTAACTGACATGTAATATATATATAATTTTTTTTTTTTTTAAGATATACAAGAATTTTAAATGGTGAATTACAACATGAACGATTCATCAGGTATTGGAAAATATGATACTTCCGTTTTCCTAAATGCAGGGGAGAACCATATATATTTTTACTCCAATTGGTATCCACTCAGAAAGTTTATTATTGTCTACTCACAGTTTCTTCACACTTTCTGGAATAAACCTTTGGTAAAATCACCCCATGAATGACGTGTTGAGTGGTCTCCTAAATACGTCATGTATCACAAGTATTTTATAATTGTCAATATAAAGGTACCTTATTTTTTATTCAGTTTAAATTTTACTTATAATTAATCTATAAGTTATAAGCAGAGACCAGAAAAATTCGCGGATTCATATCAGGACAAGCTAGAATTCAAAACACATGTGTTAATAAAACTTCAGCCATTGGTCCACACAGTGTTTTACACCTCCTGGGGAGCGCTGGCCCAATCGTCGCCTTCCATTGTGACAGCAGACAACCAATGTGCAGTTGTTATCGTCATATTTGTACATAATACTGTAGAGTCTAGCTTGCAGGTCATTGAACACGCGAATTTTTCAGGTCTCTAGTTATAAGATATTTTATCATTAGTGTGGATAAGGGCAGCGATAAAATGTGTGTGTTGGTAATGCCCAGTAAGTAATAGTATTGGTGGAAACTATTTATGTAACTGAGTACGCAAGAATGCGGTACGTGGCCTTTCTGATGTAATTTTCTATACTTTGTTTGCACGGGGCGGAAGAATATCCTGGATGTAGAACTTAAGCGTGGCTTCAGAAAAGTAGGAAGTAAGCGTGAGTGGATTTGTATTTCTTATTTAACTCAGCTGCTCGCCAGTTTATTTAATTAACACGTACAGAAATGCTATTCTTTTTTTTTCCGTCATCGGCGAAGAGCTTCAATGGCAATGTTGGTCGCTAGTGCTAAGTTCTCGACGCCCGTCACCAACGTCGTAGATTTGATTGGCTGGACCTCGTCGCGTCACTCAATTGTGAAACCCGCTTTATTCTCCTGAATAGGGGCACCTGTTTTTTCCGCGACTAGTTGTACTGCAAAACACGTTAGCTCAGAACCTATTTCGTGGTTGGAAGATTTCAACTCTCACGCGTCTAAGGCGTCTACTAGCCAATCACCGACGTTCACTGCCGGGATAACTGAATTCTGATTGGCCCAGTCGAGTATAAAATGTCTGCTCACACAGACGCACGTCCAATAGCTAGAAACCTGAAAAATTCGCGAGTTCAATGACCTGTAGGCTAGACTCTACAGTCTTATGTACAAATATGACGATATCAACTGCACATTGGTTGTCTGCTGTCACAGTGGAAGGCGACAATTGGACACCGTTCTCCAGGAGATGTCAAACACCGCGTGGACCAATCGCTAAAGTTATATGAAAGCAGGTGTTTTGGATTCTAGCTTGTTCCAAATTGAATCCGCGAATTCTTCAGGTCTCTATTTGCAAGCGTGCACACACGAAGTTGAAGTCTAGCATGCTTGTAAATTTTTCCGCGGAAAAAACAGGTGACGCTAATTGTAAATTATAGTCATGCCGCTCTAAGAGCGGACTTGGCATCGCCTACCCGAGAGAAAGAGAGAGACAGAACGACTTGCGAAGCACTGACCATGGGTAGCTGGCAGGCGGGCGGAACGAATCTTCATGCACTCCCTCCCACCTGCCGTACCACCGGCGTCCAATTGTTTCCCTTCCCCGAGGAGAAGTGGCCCGACATTGGCTGAGTTCCCAAGGCCTAAGTTACAGCGGTGCTGTTATAGCCACTGCCAGTAACTTCAAACACAATCAAGTTTTTATTGGTTCCAACCTACGACAGAGCGTTATACCTGTAATCGTACACTACAGAACATAAAAAAAACGGTGTTCTTTGCAAGCGACTGAACTGGTTACGGGGTTCATACTCGTCCTGGAAAACCTGGAAAAACTTTAAGACACATTATCCAGTACTGTAAATGTACAGGAATTCCTTTTTAAAAAATCTTTATACATCCAGGAATTTATTTTAATGGCATTGAATTTTTCTTTTTGCGAGATTTCTCTCTGACCGCTCACGCAACGGGACGTTGGTTGGACGTGAAGAGTGGCCCATTTTCTGCACGTAATGGGCAAAGGCCTGGCTAAAATTTGTTTGGCACAGGAAATAGCACACACGCAGAAAGTAGAATACAAATGTTGTAATTGCCCTTGCAAAAATCACGCATAACTCGGGGCAGTGATATTTCGCGAAAAGATTTCGAGACAAGATTCGGTCCAAAGCAGTGTAGGGTCGCCCAGCTTCTTTGATTGGCCACAAAATGTTCTGGCCCGTGTTAACCGTTTGCGCACTAATCACGAAGGTTCAGTGTCGGAGTTACTTAGTCCTGAGTGGCTTGGTCAAAGACGGACACTGTGCCAGCAGCCAATGGAGGTACAACAACAGCTGAGGTGTGTATATAGTATTGATGTCTACTAAGTGCTCCGATTTTTACGCGGAAAGTCACTGGCCCTACGCATAGCATACGACGTGCGCAAAAAAATTTTTTTCTGCAGTAGGCGTGTTCTGTAATTGCTGTGAGTGTGTGCTGTGCGCTGCGCGAAGCCAATAGCGACAAGGCTACCACCGGGTTCATGTTGGAATGTAAGTTGCAAGTTTAAGTCATTTTACCAGTTCAAACGTTATGAAAAAAAAATGGCACACGCGGTTGATTTCAAAGGCGTTGGTGACCGAGTTCAGATTTAAAGTGAAAGGCTAATTTCATTTTATAAATGGTTGTAAATGTTTCTACCACCAAGCTTATATTTTTTTAGAGACAGTGGTCGCTTGTTTATATATTTAAATAAATAATCAAAACACAAATACTATCCTTGAAACTTTTCTAAATGCTCTTACAATGTTTTTTGAATACTTCTTGGATATTTTCTCTTAATTTTCGTTTGAGCTGTTAAGGCCAGTCGTCCTCATTCGACGGACACGCCTATCTTTCCGACCAGTCAGAAAAATGAACGAGGCGAGAGATGAGGGTGGGTTAGCGGTGGAATGAGTGCAGGGGAAAGAAATGGAAGCAACCCGTTAAAACCCCTGGTCACCGTTTCCGAATACGTGTTAAGCTGGGTTTACAATAGAAAAATTAAGCGTTAAATTATGTGTTATTTCGTGCGCGGAAGAACTGAATGTGTGTTATGTTATGTGTTGGTTTCCATTGGAACTTAGCAGGTCGTGTGCGTTGTTGGGGTTTCCTCAAGGGCACCGCCTACCGGCTGGCAGCTGCGGAATTTAAGTAGGAAATGTCATGTTAAGGAAGTTCCCCCTCGGAGTGTTAATTTTAAAGATAGGCGTTTCAAACAAAATGTATTATTCACGAATATTTTTGGCGAAGTTCCCTACAGCGGAGATGTTTTCGTAACACGTTTGCAAGGAAATTTAAAATTTATGTTTTACAAAAAAAAAGTATATACTGTCTATCGATACCGAAAATATACGCTCGTAGAGATCTTCGCCTAAAAAATTCGAAAGAATACATTTTGTTTTTAACACCTTTATTATTTTTTTTTAATTAACACACTGAGGCGAAATTTCCTTTACTTTGGATTTTCTATTTAAATTTCGCAGCTGTTAGCCAGTAGGCAGCACCCTTAAGCGTTAAAATAAATTGTTATATTTTATATATTAAGTGAAACAGGCGAGGTGGCGACCAATCATACTAGAGCTATCAATGTTTTTGGGGGGAAATTGTTATTTACAGTAATGTAAGAATAACAAATATTACACAGGTGTGTGTGCCCATATATACGATTGTAAGCTTCTCTAATAGAAAAAGTCGGCTTTGAAGTATGACCTGCTTAAGGCGCCCGTCTACCTGGCGCTTGAACTGCGTTGCAGAGTGTTCGAAATACACGTTTTTCAACGAAACTATTAAGCGTGCGTCCAACGTGCTGATCTACTAAAATAACACACACTTCAGACGAGAGCTGTTAAGTACTTTCAAAATATCACGTACGTTAGAAACATCAATTCAGAGTACTCCAAAACCGCTAAAAACGGCCTTTCCAAGGCGCTCTAGCTCAAAATGCACGCATTAGATACAAACAAAACTACTATAGGCGCCTACACTGAACCTTCCTAAAGACTTCCCACTAATAAAATAATATGGTCACCGCTGAAAGTCGCATAGGTACACGCAGCACGACGAGAACACTGCACGCCAGTTCAGAGCCTTGCGCTTAGCGGCGATGGCGTACTTGATGCGCGTGGCAGTATCGCCCTTATCGCTCCCGCGCTTCTCGGCCTAAACGTGGGAAAAAGTTCCAGGTAGACGGGCGCCTTAAATATGGTTGTGATATACGAGGTTAGGTTAGGGAAAAAAAAATAAGTAAACAGGAAAGGTTTGTCGCAAGTTTTCGTTGACTGGACTTAAGAATTATCAGGTGAATTGGCAATCGTAAATGCAGAAGACGTAGTTCCGTGTGTGAGTACAGCATAATTCTTAACGCATAATTTCTTATTGTAAACCCAGCTTTAACCCATCGGGGATGTGAAACGGATCTCACATTGTACGGAGGCGTCGTTCGAAAAATCACGTTTCCCTAGCAGTGTCGGTCTGAGAGTTGAAATACGAGGTAGAGTGCGCATCCGAGCTGCTCGGTAGCCACGCGTGTCCCAGCATTAGATTGAGGCCAATAGCGCCATCAAAAACATCACGGTTAAGAGTTGAGGTTAGAAGACTTTTTACGTAAGTGTTTTGAGATATTTACACGATTCGTGTGATGTAATTTTAAAGCAAGTTGACAAAGTTCAAGTTGGTGAAACGAATTTATTTGTGTAAAAGGGCGACACTGTTTAGAATTAAAATGTAAGCAAAACAGGGTCGTCACTGTTGACTATGTAACGTTGACAATCGTATCGGCAATGGGTGAGTTAAGTGAGTGAGTGAATAGATTTGGGCGGCCCTTAACTGGGAGATCCCCGAGGAAACCCACCGGCCAGCGGCATCGTCCGGCACGCTTCTCACGAGTGAAAATCAAGGGAGCGACACCGCTGTAAATAGAACATGGTTCACCTAGGTGAGAGGTAAGCAGTCTGACCACTCAGCCACCGCGGCCCCATGTCCTACTTCATCTTAAGTCAGTGGGGGACACAGCTGTCGTTCCTCCTGCAGGTCAGACGAATGGACGAAGCGAGAGATGAAGGCGGGATGAGGGCGGGAATTAAACGGGAGCACACCGAGGAAACCTCGGCAATCGTTTCCCAGGTGCGTGTGAGCCGGGTAAAGAACGTCGTGAATTTCCCTCAGCAGGGGGGGGAAGTGCGAGGTGCGCGTGGTGGCAGCGCCGTGCGGCGGGCGTATTGATCGCGCGGGGGCCCCCGGCCC
>NQII01000436.1:545399-564272 GCA_002778355.1 Clitarchus hookeri
GGGGGGGGGGGCCTTACACGATATTAGGCAGGTGTACCAGTTTTTTTGGCTCTTCAGTGTACATGGGCAATGAAATATTTTTCTGCTGAAACCAAATTATTTTGTGGTTTTTATTGTTCTTGCCGCAAACAAATATATAGTTCAAGTAAAGATTTATTTATCTCTACGTTAATTTGATCAGTTTCGGTTATTATAAAAATTAATTGGAAGTCCAGCCGAGGTTAGAACCCAGATCGCTGGCTCCCCAGTGCAACGCCCCAGCAAACCTCAGCTGAAACGACGCTTGAAGAAAGTAGAATGTTTTTTTAATACAAACGTTTCGAATATTGGACAACGTGCGCAAATAAATATTCTAATTTTTACTGCATCACCTTTTAGTTGTTATGGGCCGCCCAAATCTCTTTACCTTTTAGTTACCTGTTGAACTTGTTTCATTAGGATCTTCATACCATTATTAAGCATTAATAAATTCACTAATTAACAATGTTAATATCCTAATTGTCACAAAAAAATAAAATAGACTCTCGAGCTGTGTTTTTGAACGAAGGCAATACAATGAGTGACCAGGCAAAATTGATTCAACAAAATATTTGGTTTAACAGTCTAGTTTCTTTTGCCCCCGCCCCCGGCCCAAAAAAGTTTTTGTAATTGAATGGTGTATTTTGTTAGATGAACCGAATTAATTTTTTTGCTCTTTTCAAGTTTTGTTTACTCAACAAAATATTTTGTTGGGGCAACTAAATATATCTTTGGCGGTATGTAAACAAATGTGTTGTTGTCTTTTCTCTCAGTGCAGCTCTTAAATTCCTTCGTTGCTCCGTGTTCGTCCGATATGACCCTCGTTGGCTCTGAGCGCCTTAGGAGAGCCTCCCTAACCTCTCAACTCACGGCACTGGCAGGGCTGGCGATTGGCTATTTCCGCAAGCGACCTTCACAGGCCTGGACGCCNTAACCTCTCAACTCACGGCACTGGCAGGGCTGGCGATTGGCTATTTCCGCAAGCGACCTTCACAGGCCTGGACGCCTTACAGCTAGAGACATGAAAAATTCGCTGATTCATTTTAGGACAAGCTAGAATTGAGAACACTCGTGTTTACATAACTTTAGCCATTGGTCCAAACGGTGTTTTTGACACATCCTGGAAAGCGTTGGCCCAATCGTCGCCTTCCACTGTGACAGCCGACAACCAATGCACAGTTGATATCGGTACATCAGTACACAAAACTGCGAAGTCTAACCCGCAGGTCATTGAACTCGCGAATTTTTCAGGTCTCTACTTACAGCAAGTCGTGAGTTTGGTTGCAACATTGTAACACCAGTCACTATTTCTCTGTGATTTCCCTCCGATTCCTTTCGAGAAAAGCTCGTTTAGTTCCTCTGATGACACCACAAATCGATCTTATATTTTAGAATGAATACTACTTTACCTACGACTTCGTTGTCAACGCGACTGAAGTGTTACCTTCGGGAACCCAAGTTTACTGGTTAGATGCACAGTAAGTGAAGTGAGTGAAGAGATTCGGGCGGCTGTTAACATTGAGGTCTTGAGAGCCGAGTTAGATGTACGGGGAAGCCATAGCTGCTACTANAAGAGATTCGGGCGGCTGTTAACATTGAGGTCTTGAGAGCCGAGTTAGATGTACGGGGAAGCCATAGCTGCTACTAATTTTTAGGTGTAAACATTTTATGTTGATTTGGCATCTACAGCGCCCTTCGGAATGTCAAAAGTCTAAATCCATGATATCGTTAAGTAAATTTAGGAAGTTTACTATTTAGTCAGTGGTGTTTGTGACAATTTTAGTAAAGACAATACATACCACTGTTTAAAAATTGAATTATTAAATATTGCAATGCGGTCTTCAATGCCGGAAGCGCCACCCCTAGCGAAAACGAGGCCAGGTGCAAAAACTTTTTGCGAGGCCCCTTCCCTTACAAACTAGTTAATCCCCCTTTCCCACAATGCAATCAGTTTCTGAATTTATAAAAACTCGCATTACATACGTATAATACAAAGGGAAACTTGATTACACTAAAAAATATGTAAATTAACGGAAAATGTATTTTACATTAGAAGATTTTTTATAGCCACTAGTTGTGCCCGCGGCTCCGCTCGCGTGGACTGCAGAATTATTGTTGAGGTTTTTTTCGCTAAACAGTTTTAATGACAATTTTTTTTCTTTGATAAATGTTACGTTTTTAATGGGGAAACAACAGCTTGAATTTTTCGTATTTATTTATTAAGAAATTAAATGGTAAAAACGCTTATTAGTATTTCTCTGTTATATATAGATATATGATACCACTGAGTTTTTTTAGGTCTTTTTATTCTACACAATTCTTTACTACGTTATATTGTTCCATCTTTAACGGTTTAGACAGCGTATTGCAAGAGAGCGCGCTTGCGGCAAACGTTTTTCCGACTTGATTCACTATTATCGTCACTGCTTATTCCTTATGTCACTTTACGTAACAAAATATATACTACAACCTGGCCAGAGAACATAGCCATGAATAAAAAAAAACACGTAAATCGTATAAGTGGTTCTCGAGTGATAAGCGCACTAACAGACAGACAGACAGAGAGACGTTGAGTTTTATAATATGTATAGATTAACGACAGAAGAAATTCATCACTTTCTTTCTGTTTTGCGTACATAAGATCACAAATATCGTAAAACCAACACATTTGTATTTCTAACCAATTCATTACATTACATGGCTGACGCATCGTTTCAAGTTATCGGGTCCATAAGGTCCATTGTTTTGTTTCACCTTTTTTTTACGTTTTCCCCATTCCCGTGTTTAAACGCTCTGAATTCCTTGAATATGTAGCAGTTCCAGTCCTGTTCCCTGGTTAGTTAGTTTCAAGTGCCTGGAACAACGTGATTTTATATGGCAATTCGTAATGCCAAATATAAAAGATCTATGTACATGGTAAATAAAACTTTTACCCCTACACTTTTTAATACCTTTCTGCTGTATTACAACTTTGTTTCTGGTTCTAACATTTAACGTAAAATTTCGACCTGGCCAGTATGTATTCCTGTAATTAAAGTTGGTTATAATTATTCTAAATTTAAAGAAACTTAGCTCGAGTGCAATTAATTATATTTGTGATGTTATTTACGTGACTGTCGAAAACAGTGTTTACGAGTCGATAACTCGGAACGTATTTCGTCAGTTTTTAACAAAAAAAACGCTATAAAATTGCTTTAAATTACACGTAGTATATTTATCCTCTACTTTTGATGTGTTTACACAGTTCCTTGAANAAGAGATTCGGGCGGCTGTTAACATTGAGGTCTTGAGAGCCGAGTTAGATGTACGGGGAAGCCATAGCTGCTACTGATTTTTAGGTGCAACAATTTTTATGTTGATTTGGCATCTACAGCGCCCCTCCGGAATGTCAAAAGTCTGAAATCGTGATATAGTTAAGTAAATTTAGGAAGTTTACTATTTAGTCAGTGGTGTTTGTGACAATGTTAGTAAAGACAATACATACCACTGTTTAAAAATTGAATTATTAAATATTGCAATGCGGTCTTCAATGCGGGAAGCGCCACCCCTAGCGAAAACGAGGCCAGGTGCAAAAACTTTTTGCGAGGCCCCTTCCCTTACAAACTAGTTAATACCCCTTTCCCACAATGCAATCAGTTTCTGAATTTAAAAAAACTCGCATTACATACGTATAATACAAAAGGAAACTTGATTACACTACAAAATATGTAAGTTAACGGAAAATATATTTTACATTAGAAGATTTTTTATAGCCACTAGTTGTGCCCGCGGCTCCGCTCGTGTGGACTACAGAATTATTGTTGAGGTTTTTTTCGCTAAACAGTCTAATGACAATTTTTTTTCTTTGATAAATGTTACGTTTTTGATGGGGAAACAACAGCTTGAATTTTTCGTATTTATTTATTGAGAAATTAAATGGTAAAAACGCTTATTAGTATTTCTCTGTTATAGATAGATATATGATACCGCTGAGTTTTTTTAGGTTTTTATATTCCACACAATTCTTTACTACATTATATTGTTCCATCTTGAACGGTTTAGACAGCGTATTGAAAGAGACCGCCCTGGCGGCAAACTATTTTTCCGACTTGATTCACTATTATCGTCACTGCTTATTCCTTATGTTACTTAACGTAACAAAATATACACTACAACCTGGCCAGAGAACATAGCTATGAATTTTAAAAAACACGTCAATCGCATAAGTGGTTCTCGAGTGATAAGCGCACTAACAGACAGACAGAGAGACGTTGAGTTTTATAATATTTATAGATTAACGGCACAAGAAATTCATCACTTTCTTTCTGTTTTGCGCACATAAGAACACAAATATCGTAAAAACAACACATTTGCATTTCTAACCAATTCATTACATCACATGTCTGACGCATCGTTTCAAGTTATCGGGTTCATAGGGTCCATTGTTTTGTTTAACCTTTTTTTACGTTTTCCCCATTCCCGTGTTTAAACGCTCTGAATTCCTTGAATATTCCTACAATATTATTATTAAAATGCATATAATAAATTATATTTCCGCAGGGTTTTCTCAGCACCACGTCTAGAAGACGACTGACCAGTCCTGTTCCCTGGTTATTTAGCTTCAAGTGCCTGGAACAACGTGATTTTATATGGCAGTTCGTAATCCCAAATATAAAAGATCTATGTACATGGTAAATAAAACTTTTACCCCTACACTTTTTAATAACTTTCTGCTGTATTTCAACTTTGTTTCTAGTTCTAACATTTCACGTAAAACGACGACCTGGCCAGTATGTCTACCTGCAATTAAAGTTTGTTATAATTATTCTAAATTTAAAGAAACTTAGCTCGAGTGCAATTAATTATATTTGCGATATTATTTACGTGACTTTCGAAAACAGTGTTTACGAGTCGATAACTCGGAACGTATTTCGTCAGTTTTTAACGAACAACGCTATAAAATTGCTTTAAATTACACGTAGTATATTTATCCTCTACTTTTGATGTGTTTACACAGTTCCTTGAAGTTTTGTTGAACCTTTCAATGTCTCAGGCCAACATAAACAGTGAGCATTCCGAGCTGCCACTGATAACTTCAATCAGCAATTAAAATTGGATTCTGCATTAAATGCGTGAATGCAAATTCAGGAAATACGTTGTCATCGGTTAGGTATTGTTTTGTTAGTATTCTGATGAAATTACGATCACACCGTTGTAGTCATTCTAATACTATAAGCTAAAAGTGATTTTCAAATTTAAAAAATTATTTGGCCAAACTTTCATGCCGATAGATACTGTAAAAAATAACTCATCTGGNTCGTCAATGCAAATTCAGGAAATACGTTGTCATCGGTTAGGTATTGTTTTGTTAGTATTCTGATGAAATTACGATCACGCCGTTGTAGTCATTCTAATACTATAAGCTAAAAGTGATTTTCAAATTTAAAAAATTATTTGGCCAAACTTTCATGCCGATAGATACTGTAAAAAATAACTCATCTGGACGAATTTTCATGAAACTTGCATTTAGTGTTAAATATCGCCATGTAGGTATGTTGTAAAAATTTGTATCAATTTGGTTCAGCCACAGAGCTTTTATGACAACCATTTTCGGTATTCGTAACGGCATCGTAGCAAAACCGGCCATTTGCTTACACATAGTGTGTGCGTGTTGTTACGAATGAGTTTTTAAGCCATTCATACTTGAAAGTAGGTTAATGGGCGTAGCAAAATAATGAGTCATGATTAGGCAGAGCACAGCAGTATAAGGTGGAGTTTATTGAACATAAATATTATACAATAACTATTTACGTGACTACTGATCGGGGGAGCTTTAAATGGTATACCAAGATGCTAATTAATTGTATTAAATGTTTTACCTCACGCCATTACTGTCACAATCTAATTGGAAAGTCCCCACCTTGTTCATGATGCCGGAGGCTAATTCTAGGAGGCGGTTAACGACGGCCGGACACACCCATCTTCAGTGGTCTTCTCTCTGGTCGGGTCGACGACGAAAGACGCCGCTCCCGGTGTTACGCTGGCCTATATCGGGCACGTTGTTTAATATTTTTGGTCCAGTTTGCTGGCCGGTGGAGGGGATTTCTGCAACTGTATTTCGCAAGGTGTTGTTGCAATCACACTCGTGTCCTGGTTTCATGTTTGAAGGTGTGATCAAGCAGGCCGTTCAGCTAAAGCCTGATCCCATCATAACAGTGTATAAATGTATACAATTATTAATATGGGAGTTATTTTTGCATTAAATAGTACATTGTTCAGTAAGAGTTTTGATACGTCGGCAAATATAGTCACGATTGTAATTTATATAGCTAGAGAATAGTATTCTGTAATATTCTACTTAAATAAAATAACACGACATTTAAAAGCGTTTAAGTACGCCGTTGTTATTAGTTATGCCCGTAAGTGTTATTTTTAATATTTTCCGTCATATAACGGTGCTTTAACACTTGTTGCTTGTCGTAGATGATGAACTTAATCCTCAGTATTATCTCCAAAGGTTTCATTCACATGAAGGGGAAAAATTTGAACCTTGCACGTATTTAACAAATAATGTTCTAAATAGCGTGGCACTGATGCAATGAAGGGAAAATAAAAACTAATTTAGATGTGTCATTGTAAATATCACATCAGGGTTCACAAAGATATATTATTTAATGAAATTAACGTGTGCGTATTTACAGTATACACTACAATAGATAATCACATGTTTCATTGCTATACAAATAAATACAGCGGACTTCTGAACAGCTGACTAAACATACGCCTCATGGCAGTGTTTACAATAAGATACCGCTGAAGGATACGCAACGGGCTGAAAGTAGAAAATAAGCAGGGCTTTAAAAAGTGCTCACTTTACCGTGAACAGCTTTTATAAAAAATTACGTGTAGTAATATACATATCAAACATATCACTTTCATAGTTCTATGTAATTGAGGTCAAGGGCAAGGTTGACAACAACCAAAATTGTGGCTAAATTGACAACTCCTCTGGTGGCGAAATCGATAATTAATACACTAGCATCACCTAGGAGTTGAAAACGTAAACAAATGACAAACAAAAAAATGAATATACTGGCTGGAGTGCATTCGTCAGAATGAGCAATGGGGAGGGGGTGGAGGTCAGTCGTCTGCTGGACATGGCGCCGAGGAAACGTGTAAAATTTTGTATAAATTCATTAATAAATTTTTTTTATAAATTACTGGAAGCTTTAATTTTTTTATATAGATTTTTAGGATTTTTGGGGGTCATGGGTGAATGCGTTAACATACAGGCGTATAAAAGAATACCCCAACTTTGAAGGTCTGTAATATCAAAACCAAACAATCTTAACATTGGTTGACCAATCAAATGAACCGTGGAACTGTGAAGTTTGTTTACCATATCTTCATAAATGTTCAATGTGACCACCACGAGCGGCCCGAACGACATCTACGCGATAATCAAACTCGTTCCACGCTCTTGTCAGTATGTCCGGTGTCTGGTCGTGCGTGTTATTGTCGCCCCTATCGCTGTGCCTCGAACGCAAAACAAAAATTTCGAGGCCGTGTACTCTTAAAGACATGTGTTAGTACAAATTTTTCACCGTATTTTTTAGTTCTTAGTCCGGTGGTTGTAATGAGCCAAAAAATCTTGATATTTCTAATTTTACATTATGTTACGTGGTATATATGTAATTACTCATTAATATTTCAGTTTGTATGTCTATAGAGCTGGGTATGCTCAACAGTTTTTTTTCTTGATCATAACAACAATGAATCAAAGATTCCAAGATGGCAAGTCGGACCTAGTCATAGGTTAAAGAGGTGGTTCATTGATGTTAGCCTTCTGCTCATTTATCCATTATTGGCTCATGATTTGTAGGAAGTATTGTCATATTCACGCGCTCAACAGTGNCTAATTTTACATTATGTTACGTGGTATATATGTAATTACTCATTAATATTTCAGTTTGTATGTCTATAGAGCTGGGTATGCTCAACAGTTTTTTTCTTGATCATAACAACAATGAATCAAAGATTCCAAGATGGCAAGTCGGACCTAGTCATAGGTTAAAGAGGTGGTTGATTGATGTTAGTTAGCCTTCTGCTCATTTATCCATTATTGGCTCATGATTTGTAGGAAGTATTGTCATATTCACGCGCTCAACAGTGATGCGACTTTGTTTACATATCGCACCCTGAATGCAAGGCTAACGCAACTCAAAATGTCTTATATACGGTAAATAAGGGTAAAATAATGACCTCTTAATATTTTTTTTTTCCCAAAATTCTATATCAGTAAGGGGATTGGAAGTAAAACAACTGTGTTAATATATAACAGTGCGCCATTCAATCATTTTAAAACACATTATGCGTGCATATGAAATGTCACTGTTTGCTTATTATAATCTTTTTTCTGAAGTGCAACACAAAGTTACCGGCCGTGTCCAGTAAAATTAAAATGTTGCGACAGTCTGCTATTGTCAACTAATAGATATTATCCTCCTTCTGACGCAAAAATTGCATAAACTCAGTATTATGAGATATGATTGTCTTTAATTCCAACAGATTCGTGCTTTTTTATAACAAGTATTTCGAGTAGCTAAATACGTCTTAGTTACAGTAAAACTCGACAATGGGATGCGTAGAACTGTCGAATCACGTATTAACCGGAACAGCTGTGCTAACTAAAAGTTTCAAGCCACTTGATTCTGACAGGTTATTGGTTCGGCATGATAGGGCAGTGATAAGGATAAGTCTGCCCTTATCACATTTCGGTATCGAGCGCGCATTCATCGGCATCGGCAACAGCTGCGTCCAGGCGAAGCCGTGGAAATCAACCCCCCCTTCCCCCTCGGTCGCTGCTTGGGATTGCTCGGGCGACCCTTAGGTCCTGTCCACAAACTACGCAAAGAACGCGAGCGCGCAAGAAACGCAAAGACGCGAAGCTCTAACGTACGTGATTCGAAGATGCAGTTTATAAACTAACGCAGGACGCAAGAACGCAACGCGAAAGTTGGTCAGCTCTCCGTGACGTTCCGACCGAACTGTGCTATGGTTAGGGCGTAGTAATAGAAAAAATGGAATGAAAACAATAAATTAGAGCATTCTATTAAAGCGGTATAACAGAATTTTCGATTTTTTTTTCCTGCGGTATTCCAATTAGTTATTCGTTTTGAAGTTTTCCTTTTTGGCAACAGATGACACCAGGCGAACTACAATAGTTTCGTAATTTTTAAAGGTAATCTGTAATTTTTATATATGATTTGCCATTTTTGTATAAAGATTTAAAATCTTCTGGCTTTAAACACAGTTTATGTCTAATGTTGTATTTAAGTGAAGCGACATTTTACCCATCGTTCACTCATGGGAATGTTCTTTTTTATGTATTTCCACGAAGATAATTTTTAATTAAAATGTCAAGGAAATGAATGGCAACTGCTGCAATAATTCGGATTGTGAAAATAAATTATAGCAATTGTTTTCAGTTTGGTGACGTGCAAAATGCATTTAAATCATAAAAAATACTTAATAATATTAATGTATCATTGAAAAGAGAACAAATTCTGGATAAAAAGAAAATTACGTTATAAAGCCTTTACAGGCTGTCTAAGTTCCCACGATCTATAACTCCAGAATACACATCAGGGCGGAAAATGATCTTTAAATGTCACATTTTTCAAATACATAGGCTATGCCAACTTTTTATGAGCACAAGTGTCATAACTTCAGCCAAATACACCATTAATTTACTCACTTCAATGGGGTGCTTTCAAACTGTTAACTTATGACAGCATTAACATGCATTCCTTTCGATAATGACGCCAACGGGGAAGAAAACAGAATTTTTCGGAATCCGAATGACTCATTCGATTTCAAACGTGACTATTCGAATAAAAGTCGATTTCGAGAATAATTCGATTTTTCTCATCACGATAGTCGCGCCGGCCTAAGAATGGACGTGGCTCCGCCTATCCAAGTGAAAGAGAGAGACAAAATGACTTGCAANAGTCGCGCCGGCCTAAGAATGGACGTGGCTCCGCCTATCCAAGTGAAAGAGAGAGACAAAATGACTTGCAAAACACCGACCTCAGGTAGCTGGCAGGTGGGCAGACGAATCTGCAGGCACTCCCTCCCACCTGTTTTCTATTATTTAAAATAATTTTGATTGCTAAGTACTGAAACTCGTGGGTTGGTTTATTTACTTTCTCTGTGGAGATCCCTGAGAATACCCGTCCACCAGCGGCATCGTCCGGCCCGATTAAACCCTGTACGCCTTGGTGGAAAGCGAGTAGTCTAACTGCTCAGCCACCGCGACCCCTAATATGAATAAAAACAGTGAGCAAATAGGTGTGTTGGTAATTCCCCATAACAAATATTTCTTACTCAAAATATTACTACGCCGTGTTCACACGAATGCGGTGCATTGTACCTTTGGTGTAAGTTTCTAGACTCTGTTAAGCTTTGTTTGCATGAGGCGGAGGGATATCATGGAAGTAGAACGTCAGCAGGGTTCAAGTTGTATTTCAAAACCACCNGCTTTGTTTGCATGAGGCGGAGGGATATCATGGAAGTAGAACGTCAGCAGGGTTCAAGTTGTATTTCAAAACCACCGTAGAGTCATTTAGCTATGTTGACTGGCTGAATCTCGCCCGTGCTAACAGTCTGCACACGAACCACGTAGGAGCCGTGCCAATGTCGTCTATTTTATTTTAAAAAAAGAAAAAAAAATTTTTTATACAAAGTGTGGTTGTCTCGCGAGGGGAAAACCCGCAGGAAGATAACCCAATTTTCATAATAAGGTGTTTTGTTTCCTAAAGAGCCAATTCCTCGCGTACTTAAGTGTCTTCTTCAGCGCCCGAGAGAACCTGCCGCCTTTATTATTATTTTTTTGCTGAAGTCTGTTCGTTTGAATACCCGCCCGGTTTCCCGAAGGAAAGTTTCTTCTGCGCTCCTTTCATTCAGTTATAACAAAATCTACCTCGAGGGGGCAACATCTACCACGAGGGGGCAAAATTGTCCACGGTTTCTATCGGCTCTGTTTGCTTCCGAGGAAACACGGGGCATTTTCCGCTGAGCACAAAGTTGAAAGAAAGAGCGATAGTAAGAAAGAGCGAGAGAGATAAAACATTGATAAAACCTCGTACAAACCTTGATTTACCTTTCATTAAAAGAACCGAAAATTAAATACTGAGGGCGAAGTAGCAGTATACACTTAGAATTTCAACTGGCAAAGCCGCGCAAAAAATTTTATTTTACTTTCCGTGTAACGAAGATAACTTGAAAATGTAAGGAGTGCCAAGCCGTTTGTTACAACTAGTCGCTGAAGAATGGTAGAGATATTGCGCCAGGTGCGTTCTCAAATAAAATTCCGAATTTCATTTATTCATGAGCTTCAGTGACGCGTCTCGCCAAAAAGTTAGCCAAGCCGAACTTTTTGAAAACAGCGGGGTGAGGTTCATTTTACCAAATAAGTTTATAAAATACAAACGGCTGAACACTTACATATAGAGTTTTTGTGAAGCGTTAAAGGAATCTTCAAAGGTGCAGCATTACGCAAATCCCCTTTGCGTTTTTGTCGAACACGAGTAACGTGCTTAGTCCGTCACCTGTGGTAAAGATGACGAAAACAGAACAAACAGCAGTGAATTATGCTGAACTCGGAGGGTAGTGACATAATACCTCGCACTATTATGTCATCTACCAGTCCACATCTTATTTAAATTCCTTCAGTGCCTTTTTACATCCCCCGACAGAACTTACATCTGTAAGCTTAAATTATTCGGAAAACTGCAAGCTTTCTTGGGCCGGAAATGATGTCGGAAAAAATGCAAGCCATAAAAAAAGAATCAATTCACTTAGAATCTGTATAAAAGTTTTAATTATTTCCTCGGTATTCTATTTGTAGAATCCCGAATATCACGTTTTCCAAACACTGTACATAAATGTGTGTTTCATTTTGTAGATATTAGATTCATTTAATTTGGTTTCTGGCGTTTTCCAAACACTGTACATAAACAAGAACGACTTCTAAAACACTAATGTGTTGAGAGCTGCCCAAATATTTCATTATGTCACTAGAAGTAGTAAATTTCGTAAATTCATCGAGCAGAAGACTTACACTGTAGTGGCAGGTATTTGTTCATTCACATTAGATAAATCCATAAAATTCACGGATCCATAAATATAATTATCAACAAGTAAGAAAACGATAAGCCTGACGTATGGATACGTTCGTCAGGTTAACATTGTGAAATTGCTACAACTTATATCTTACTACCACGTCATTTAATCTAAGATGTAGAAAAAAGTTTCAATTTATTTAAAAAAATTAACATATAATAGTATTTTTATTAGGTTACTGCCAGTTTTACTAGACATAAAGCAGCAAATGCTTGTTAGATTATAAATAGTAACTGACAGGGAATTATTATAATTTTCTCTAAAGTGCTCAATAAACGGTAAGCTCACTTAAAAAATCAGCAGCTGATGTGCTTGGGTAAGCTTTTCTGTATACAACATGTAAATCTGTAACTATTATTATTATGAAGATTAGTTCAATGCATTAATTTCAGCCACTAAATGTTTACTTGGTGAAAAAATACTGCTAACTTAATATTTGATAAATTTAATTATTACTGTTTCTTGTGTCGGAAATGATTTAAAAGTACGGTATAATTATTATATTATTTTATTACTATATTCAAGTATGGTATGAGTCATACTCATGTGTAATGGGTCCAGCATAAGACAAGGCAAAACACGCCTTAACTGCACATTGAAGCCAAAATTAAATTAAATTTATTAAATTATTTTCATATGTATTAAATGTATATACGTACACTCACTGAAACTGCTGAAGTTATTTGTTCAAATATATCTACTTAGTATACTTCAGGTTTATATTATTCATAAAATACGTGAATAAAGGTTCATAAGCAGCAATACCTGTGTTTCAAAAACCCTACACCACGCAGAGATTTACATCCTATTGGCAAGGGCAGTGATATTTCGCGAAAATATTTCGAGACAAGATACAGTCAAAAGCAATGTAGGGTCGTCCAGCTTCTTTGATTGGCTAAAAAATGGTCTGGCCCGTGTTGACCGTTTGCGCGCGAATCCCGAAGGTTCAGTGGCGGAGTTTCTTAGTCCCGAGTGGCTTGGTCAAAGACGGACACGGCACCTGCAGCCAACGGAGGTATAACAAGAGTTGAGGTGTGTATGTAGTATTGAAGTTTACTTTGTGCTCCAATTTTTTACGCGAAATTTCACTGGCCCTACCTATTACACATCTATATTTAAATTTCTAATTTCCTTCTAATTGCATTTCGCTGTAAGCTAATACTGCACGAACTATTTTCACTAGCCTAGAGTAAATGGAATTCCCGCGATTTTCCCACGAAACGATGTTAATGCTCTTGGCGAGGTAACTGATGCTCAGAAAGTACGCAATAATGATTTTGTCGAGTAACATCACACAAGAATTTCCTCTTACACGTTAAATTTTATCCCAGCAAGACAAAAGTACTCGCACACACCAACCCCACGGAAATTTCTGGGGAGATATAGGTAGGGGCAGTGACTTTTCACGTAAAAATCGGAGCACACAGTAGACTTCAATACTACATACACACCTCAACTCTTGTTATACCTCCGTTGGCTGCAGGTGCCGTGTCCGTCTTTGACCAAGCCAATCAGGACTAAGTAACTCCGACACTGAACCTTCGTGATTCGTGCACAAACGGTTCACACAAGCCAGAACATTTTTTAGCCAATCAAAGAAGCTGGACGACCCTACAGTGCTTTGGACTGTATCTTGTCTCGAAATATTTTCGCGAAATATCACTGGCCCTAGATATAGGTAATTAGATTCCGCCTCGTGGCTTTCTGCTGTATCATGTGAATGACGCCGTAATTTTCGAAAGCGTGTTGGTCCACCACGAACTGGCGAAGTTTGCAACGCCATCCCTACTAGACGTGGCATATCTGAGCAAGCGCAACAAGTGCTCCGGTGAAGTCGCTTCCGTTAACAAAATACGTTCACGGAATCCGTGGTGGCGGTGGGCTGATTCGAACATTTTATCAAATGCACTTCACTCCAGCTGATCAAATGGCAACGGCCTTTGTATAAATGATTACCAAACCGCGGACTGCTCATGGCTGCAATGTTGTATCTATACAGAAGCGGACACATGCTGTATGTGTTTAATATTATGTAGCGCACCTATAATTGCATTTATTATCCGCGATGTTTAATTAAGTGATTTTGAAAGTCAACTCAGACAAAGCAGTGTTTATACTTTTTTTGCGTGTTGATGTGTGTCAGTTTTCTATCGCGCCGTTCAGCTTGATCAAATCGATTAGCACCCAGGCGACATAAAGTTATTCAAACGTGAAACCCGGGTTCTTCATTATAGTTTTGTGAAACCATGGGGTTGTTACTGATGACCGACTATGAAAAAATCATTGGAATCATTACCGTCATCTCCAACCTACTGAAAATAGTAACCTTAGACCGTGCACAACACACAATTCCATGAGGGATAGGCTTCTTGGAAGGCCCGTCCTGTCCTGTCATAGTCAACAACGCAGCAGCTGGCGACAACAGTTAAGCCACAGCCTTCCCCTTTCCAACCCCTTCTCCGACCCTCTCAAGGGGTCCTCAGACCACCCGCCGAGGACAACTCACCCTTCCGGTTTCTGTTGCCTCGCTACATTGATTCATCTCAGTTCTTTTCTCTAGCTGTCCGCAGACCTCCAACTGACCGAAGTGGACGTACATTTTACGTAACGAATTATTTGGTTGTTTCCTCAATATGTGTCACAAGCGTCTTATGCTTGTGTTTACATGACATTACCTTACTTTTGGTTAAACTGAACTTTTACCTGTATTTTATTTATAATTTATAAATGTAATATTACGCAGGATATTATTAAGTTTAGTTGCGGCACGTTGTGTCTATGGTGGAATTTTCTAGACTTGGTTAAGATTTCCTTGCACGAGGCGGAGGAATAATTCAGCCATAGGTTGAACCACACATGTGTGACTTTCCACCTCTACAACTGTGCCCTTTCTGGGAAATGCAGGGGTTTGTTATCCTTTGCTTTTACTGATTTTCCTTTTATTTTTATTTTGGCCTATGGCTAGGGACAGGTGGTTTTTCTCGAAAAGATTTCAAGACCAGTTGTATACCAAAACAATTTAGTTCATATGCACTTTCGTGGTTGGATGATTTTACATGTCCCGTACTTCAAGTTTCTGTCCGCGAATCAAGGACGTTCAGTGTCGGAGTACTTTATTTCTATTGGCCCAGTAAAATAAGAACATGCCCTTCTTACTTAGACACGTGGCCAATAACCAAACAAAGTTGTGGTTGTGGGCGTAGGATATTGAAGTCTAGCATGGCCATAAATATTTTCGCGAAATACACCTCTGCCTACCTGTGGCTTCATGTTGTCGGATCACATTATTTTTTTACTTTTTTTCCCTTCATTTATTACATGCATCTCAACACGTAAGTGGCTTGTCATGAATATATATTTATACTCTTTGGTGGTTCCCCTTGGTGCCCGGAGTATGGAAGTGGTGTGGTTGCCCTGCCAATCCACCAACGTACCCCACACATCAAGGGGATTGTAATTCCATATAATATGCCTTCTATAGTGCCACTAACTACTGCTAACATATTTATGCACAGCATTACAACTCCTTTCATCAGTGCTGACCAAGTAAGTGGAGAGTGGTACGGGCCCTGCATTTCTGAAGCGGAGGAATAGCATTGAAGTATAACTTCAGCAGGGCTTCAGAAAAGTTGGAAGTAACCGTGAATAGACCATGACTAGGGGCAGTGATCTTTCGCGAAAAGATTTCGAGACAAGATACGGTCCAAAGCACTGGAGAGTCATCCAGCTTCTGCTATTGGGTAAAAAATGTTCTGGCCCGTGTTAACCGTTTGCGCACGAATCACGAAGGTTCAGTGTAGGAGTTACTTAGTCCTGAGTGGCTTGGTCAAAGACGGACACGGCACCAGCAGCCAGTGGAGGTAAAACAACAGCTGAGATGTGTATATTGTATTGAAGTCTACTGTGTGCTACGATTTTTATGTGAAAAGTCACTGGCCCTAACCATGACTAGAGATGGTGGAAAAAAACGTAAACATGTTTTGAGTCAACATATCTTCTATAACACCCTGCTAGTTTATTCTTTCATGATTGGATGGACAAGATTTTGACTCGGCTAAGTTGTTTACAGACCAATCAGGAACGTTCTGCCTTATGGCTAGAGACCTGAAAAATTCACTGATTCATTTTGGGACAAGCTATAATTCAAAACACGTGTGTTTATACAACTTCGGCCATTGGACCATACGATGTTTGACACCTCCTAGAGAACGCTGGGCCAATCGTCGCCTTCTACTGTGACAGCAGACATCCAATGTGCAGTTGACATCGGCATATTTGTACATAGGAGTGTAGAGTTCAACCTGCAGGTCGTTGAACTCGCGAATTTTTTCAGGTCTCTACTTATAGCATCAGAACAGCTCGACGGCCGATAGAAGGGAAAGAAAACTGCCGGACTTGCGTGCAGTATGTTGAATCCTGGCAAACGGTGAACTTTAAACGCGATTAACCACCATCTCTAACCACGACGTGTAGTTGTTCACGAGTGTGCCGCGCGGAAGCCTGGCGGTGAGAGCGATTGTGTTTTTGTTGGTGTTGAGCAGTTGGTGTGTCAGGCGAGGCCGCCGCAGCCGGGCAGCGGGTCCACGTCGACGGACTCGGCGTCGCCCAGGAGGCGTTGTTCGCTGGTGGAGCTGACGGTGAACCGACACGCCAGGAGGGAGTCCTTCCTGCGCCACGCCACCTCGTTGGACAACAGCCACAAGCCGCAGAGGACGCTTGGTGAGCAGTGGCCGCTGCAGCCACACTAGCATGGTGTTGGCCGTAGGTGGACACCCGAGAAATTCGCGAGTTCATTTTGGGACAAGCTAGAATTCAAAACACGTGCGTTTATATAACTTTAGCCATTGGTCCACAACGGTGTTTGACACCTGCTGGGGAACGGTGCCCAACTGTCTCCTTCCACTGTGACAGCAGACAACCAAATGCGGAGTTCATATCGGCATGTCTGTACATAAGACTGTAGAGCCCATCATGCAGATCATTGAACTCGCGAATTTCTCACAGTTAGGGGCAGTGATATTTCGCGGAAAAATTTCGGGATGAGATACAGTCCAAAGCACTGTAGGGTCGTCCAGCTTCTTTGATTGGCTAAAAAAATGTTCTGGTCCGTGTTAACCGTTTGCGCGCGAATCACGAAGGTTCGGTGTCGGAGTTACTTAGACCTGAGTGACTTGGTCGAAGACGGACACGGCACCGGCAGCCATTGGAGGTATAACAATAGCTGAGGTGTGTATATAGTATTGAAATCTACGGCGTGCTCTGATTTTTACGCGATAAGTTACTTGCCCTGCCAATGGGCTGAGATTAGATTATATGGCGAATAGCAATAAAACCGAAATAACACCGAAGTGCATGTTAATACACTCAACACCTGAATTTTAATTAAAACACAAAATTAAATTAAATTTAGCTTAGATATACTATATCCGTGAAACCATTACAAACAATTTGTACAAAAATACCAACCAACCTAGAAGAATAATTTAAGTTTTCACATGATGGGAAGAAAAAAATATATTCTTAGGTTGTAATTTTGGCTGAGTGAATATAATATACTGCGTTGGTAAAATTAAACTGATAATTTAATGAGAATAGCAACATTGTAAAAGCAAATATAAAAATAGTTCAATTTCCAGGTCGGAGTGTTTTTTCTATGAAAGCTTATGGAAGACCTTCCTGTAAAATTGCAATCAAAATAAACACTGTCTAGATAACTTCAACATGGGTTAGAAAAAAAAAGTTAAAACCCTAAAAAGTGCCTTTTCAACCTATGGTAATTCTCTGCGTTATCTTAGTTCAAATAAAATGCTTTCTCTTGTTCACGCATTTGCATAAAATTTCAATGCAATTATGCATATGAGGATCAATTTGTAATGATAAAATATGCGTTAAAATAACACAGTACAATTTTGGCTCTAATAATGCACTATTTCCGTTATAAATTTTCAATTTATAAGTCTTTCATAATAAAACCGATAACACCGAAATCTGGTATTTATAAAAACGAAATTCCCCTTAAAATACCTCAACAAAATCTCGTCTCTATCTATACGTAGGGCCGCCTGTTCTGCGCGAAAAGATTTATTTGCAGGCTAAACTTCAACATCATACGTGCACACTTGCAAATTTCTTTTCGCTTTTGGTAGGGCCAAGTATTTTTCGCGAAAATACTTATGCTCATGCTACACCTCAATGTCCTACGTCGACATCCACAACTTCCTTTGGTTTTTGGTACACACACGGACAATTCTCTAATGCATTTGGGAACAAGCTAGACTCCACAAACCTTTGTGTACTCGAACTTCAGTTAGTAGGTCATTGGCTGATGCCNATGCATTTGGGAACAAGCTAGACTCCACAAACCTTTGTGTACTCGAACTTCAGTTAGTAGGTCATTGGCTGATGCCCCAGGTTTACCCCAGACCAGGTAGCACGGTATTCAAACGTGTTTTTATTGCTGATTATTTATTGGCTCAAATTCGTCCAGGGCGTGGTTAAAAACTGCGATCCAATTAAAAATAAAATTGTATTTATATATGTGTGTGTATTTAAAGTCTAGCTTGTCCTCAAATGAATTCGTGAAATTTCCGGGTTTTTAGTTATTGGTAGAGACCTGAAAAATTAGCCGATTCATTTCGGGACAAGCCAGAATTCAAAACACGTGTGTATACAAAACTTCAGCCATTGGTCCAC
>NQII01000436.1:565427-644948 GCA_002778355.1 Clitarchus hookeri
CCCCCCCACCACCCTTTCCACTTTCCGGCCACTTTCCAAAATATTTAATTGAACAATTGCATCACCCCTGATTCTCATTGGCTAATTGTTCAACCCCCTTCCAATATATTTAATTGCTCCACCAATGTTTCTCATTGGCTAATTACTCGGGTGTTTTAGGAAACCTTCGTTCCGACCAATCGGTGGCCTACTTTAATCGCGAGGGCGGACAATTTTTTTCCTCTTAAAAACTCTTTATAAGACGCACCCTGAGCCCCCTCAGGAAATAATTCATTTTTATAGCTCTTAGAAATGTACGTGTGTTGTCCGAGCGGCCATAAAATCCTTTCAGCCTTTTAGCATTTGGAGGGGTGCGCTCGCTTAGTGCCTTGGACAAACGGGACGAGTTAACGTACCCGCCGAAAGAATTTCTCCTGGACTACGAACCTTGCGAAATTTCGACCGTATTCACGTATTTGCCGGCCTACTTGCAGCAGGACCAAGACAAGCGGAACTGTCTACCGTGCAAGGAGTGTTTCGAGGGCTGCACCACCTCGGTTTCCGATACGCCGCATCGCAGGGGTTGGTGTAAGGCCCGCCGAGCAGCCCTCGCGACGTATGCACCGGTGGAAGACGACTTCGCCGTTGAAGACGACGTCCCCGTTGAAGACGACGTCTGCGTGCGAGTTATCTACTATCAGCTTTACCCGTGGAAGATGCTCCCCTTCAAGAAATTTACTGGCAAGCACAACCCGGCGTGGAAACCAACCCAGAACACAGGTGACCGATGTGTAAGTAAGTACCTCTATAAAGTTTTAAATGATTTTGTAAAAATAATTTTGGAACTCTGTGTGTGCATGGGAACCTAAAAAATTCTTATATAACAAAAAAACTTCTAGTGAAAAAAAAAATGTTTTACAACCTCCAAGGTTTTCACACAAAATATTTTTTCTTTACCAGCAGCGTTTTGTTAAAACTTACGTGAGCAGGCCATAAATCGAGACAAAATAAAAATCTATATATTGTTTTAAACACATACATTTATGCACACACATTACAATATTATTATTATTATTATTATACAAGTAATACTTTTTTAAACGTGTTTCTCCTCTGAGTCTTGGAGGGCATTTAACACGTGCTATTTTTTTTAAATGTACAATGGGTTCCTCATAGTCTTTTTTTTAATGTACAACGGGTTATCATAACTCCACAATCTTAGGGTGTCGGAGTTGCACGGAGCACAGCAATATCTTTGATTTTTGCACTCGTGAAGTCTTGTGATGCACGTCTCGACGAGCTGTCGCAACGGCAGGCAGCGGTAATGCTTGTGGAGGTCTACAAAGTTCGTTCTGATGGGGCACGCAATGCGAATCGCCGACTCTTGGCGTCTTCCAAACACATGCACAGGGTAATAGGGAATTATGGCAGAGTCCAGCATTGCCGGAATTCCCTCGTACGGAATATTCCCCTTGTCCCACCTTAGTCCATGCGTTTCGTACGTCTGTATGCGGTACGCCTGTTGGGTGGTGCTGCCATGGACACGGCGGTAAAGAAATTAGAACTTTGGTTTTCTCGTCTTCGTCACTGTACAAGATGGTATTCTGCTTGATGGTGTACGAGTTCAACAAGCGAAAATATATTATTTTTAACTAGATGTTTTTTTTTTTGTTATATAAAAAATGTCAAGTTCTCCATGCACACACCTAGTTTCAAAAATGCTTTACAAAGTCATTTAAAACTTCATCGAGGTCTATACACATCGGGCACCTAAGTTCTGGGTTGGTTTCCACGCCGGGTTGTGCTTGCCAGTAAATCTCTTGAAGGGGAGCATCTTCCTCGGCTACAATTTGCGAGTAGATAACTTGCACGGGGACGTCGTCTTCTACGGGGACGTCGTCTTCAACGGTCGCAGACGTCGCGAGGGATGCTCGGCGGGCCTTGCACCAACCCCTGCGATGCGGCGTGTCGGGATACGAGGTGGTACACCCCTCGAAACACTCCTTGTACGGGAGAAAGTTCCATATGTCTTCGACCTGCTGCTAGTAGGCCGGCAAATACTTGAATACTGTCGAAATTTCGTAAGGTGCGTAGACCAGGAGAAATTCTTTCAGCAGGTACGGTAACTCGTCTCGTTTGTCCAAGGCACTAAGCAAGCGCACCCTTCCAAATGCCAAAAAGGCCCTAAAGTATCTTATGGCCGTTCGGACAACACGCGTACATTTCTAAGAGTGAGAAAAATGACTAATTTCCTTAGCCGCCGTCGAACCCTCATATGCCACCGAATGGCCTTGGTGTCATGAAACCGGGAGCCTTAACTGCCATAACTCACAGGGTCNGTCGAACCCTCATATGCCACCGAATGGCCTTGGTGTCATGAAACCGGGAGCCTTAACTCCCATAACTCACAGGGTCTTTGTAAGACAAATGCACCCCGAAACATACTCAAATCATTGGGTTTGGCGGTGGGTTACCGTGTAGCTGTGTTTCCTTGGGCATGGGGCCCGTATTAAGGCTGTTAGTTGGTGTTGCCTATTATAAGTAAAATTACGTGTCTGTTGTGTTCGGCGGGAGAGTGAAGCTCCCCTCCAGCCTCCTGGCTGGAGTGAATACGAGTGTCGTGATGTCTGTCTGACGTGTTGGTCTGTTGTGTGCAAGTGTGCTAATTTATTTCGCAAGCAATGTGTGGGTGAGTCCCTAGTCTCCCGGGGCAGCCCGCGGGGTACGTTTCATCGTGTGGTCGTGCAGTGATATAGAAAAATCAGTGTTAGTATACTAGAGGTAAGGGGGCCCTTGGTATCGGACTCTTTTCAGAATCCTGTCAAATCAGAGAGCCCCCCCCCTCCCCGAGTCAAGTTGAGTCGTCTTCTACCTGACCTGAAACAGACTATCAAGTTGGTGCGTCATTATGTATAGTTAATATTGAATATAGTATAAATATTATTTATATTTTTTTTGTATTTGTCTTTTTAATTTATTTTATTATTATTAATATAAATTTTTATGATTATTTTTATTATTTCAAAATGTTTTGAGTATTATCAATATAGTTTAGTTTATTTTATTTAGTTAGGTTAGCCCCCCGACCCCTACCTCGACAGGCAAGTGTGTCTCAACCTAGAAAACGAGAGGTAGTTGCGGCTATTTCCCACCTTTCCCGGGTTCCCACATAACCAGCCTGGGCAGGGCGCCCTATGTGACCGGTGCATGTGTACCTGTTGGCCTTGGAGTAGTGCAGAGAGTAGCTAAGATGCTGTCTCTAGCCCTGTGTAGGGACGACTGAAGTGTTTCGGCTAGAGCCATGTAGTTTTATTAAAAGTGGCAAATTCCGTCCCGGACCGATCAGAGAATTCCCGGGGGGAAAGGTGTGTGTAATGTGTTAGATTTACGTTTTACTAGGGTCTGAGACAGTTTATTATGGGATATTATATTTTATTTATGTTTATTATAGTTTATTTTGTTTCAATATTAATTATGTTGATTACAATTTAGTGTTGTCCTAAACCATTGGTTTGTTTAATTAGATAAAGTGGCGAGTACTGTGAGAGGCAGCATTTGCTTCTCCTGTAGTGTTGTCATGGCTTTCACCTGTGTGATTATGGGCCTAAAGTGGTCCATTACAGTTAAGAATTGTGTTTCTCGCAGAAAAGCGGCCAGTTCGTGCATTTCTGCTAACATGGTCGTATTTTCTGTTGTGTTGTTGTCCCTTCTCCTGTTTTGTTGTGGTTTTTCCCTTTTGCTGTTGTGTGGGTGCTTGTTCCCCCGTGTGTGTTTCCCTGTTCAGTCCGCCTCTTTTGTGATTGGAGGGGAGGGAATTCAGCCTTTGACTGAATGTTAGTTCGCGTATTTGTCGCGTGATTGTTTGGTGGGTTCAGGTCCCATCCTTTGTTTGCGTGCCTCAATTTGCTTCTGGATCACTTCGCACTGTTTCCATGCAGCCGAGTGTCCTGTTTTTTTTTCTTGCAGAGTGTACATTCCCACTTTGCTTTGTCCTGTTATTTTGAGGTACAATCTGCCCTTTGCGTGCTGTCCAACACACAGACGCAGACTGGCCTAAGTGTGCAGTATTTCTGAGTGTGTCCCAGTGCACAACATCGCATGCACTGCACCACATCTTCAGCGCGGTGTTCGNAAGTGTGCAGTATTTCTGAGTGTGTCCCAGTGCACAACATCGCATGCACTGCACCACATCTTCAGCGCGGTGTTCGTACAGTTCTATGCGAACTTATGTGCAATGTAACGTGGGTATTTTCAGTACGTCGAAATTGTCGTGCTGATGCACTACGGTCCCATAGACTGCAGGTGCGTCAGCTGGTGTTCGGAATCGCCAGATAGAAATTGGTTTAAAGCTATATTCTTTAAACTCTTTATATACGTGTGATTGGTATGTGTTGTGTGGCAGTCCTTTGATGACTATTTTAATTGGCCTTTCGCTTTTGTTAGCATGTGTGAAATAAGGTATGTAATGAAGTCGTAGGAACTTGCAGAAAGCAGAGTGCTTCCCCGTTCTCACAAGCACCTTTAGGTGTTGTTTGTTGGTGACTGTGATTTTCATGATGTGTTTTTTTTTTTCACTTTGAAATCAAGGTTTACGTATTTAAGTATCGTGGTGTCAGGGATGTACACCGGGTTAGCAAGTGATTTTGAACTATTGTTTTCGTGTTTTTCAGCCGTTTTGGAGCTGTCGTCGCTATAATCTGAAGAGTCTGAACATTCTTCCTATCTCAATGATTTATAGACGTTTTTGATTGGAATAGCCGCACGGGATTGCGTCTGATTTCCTGCTGGTGCTGTGTGTCTCCTACTTGGATTGTGCCATTTGTGTTGTGTTGTGTTGTGTTGTGTTGTGCTCGAAGTAGCGGCGGAAGGAGGGACAGGAGTCGCCACTCTCCTGTGTTCCTTACCTCCAGCTTCCTGTCGCCTTCGCGATTGAAGTAGGCCACCTATTTGGTCGGAACGAAGATTTCCGAAAACACCCGAGTAATTAGCCAATGGTAAACATTGGCGGAGCAATTAAATATATTGGAAGAGGTTGAAGGGGAACCGACTAATTGGTCGAATGAAGGTTTCCGAAAACACTCGAGTAATTAGCCAATGAAAAACATTGGCGGAGCAATTAAATATATTGGAAGAGGTTGAAGGGGAACCGACTAATTGGTCGAATGAAGGTTTCCGAAAACACTCGAGTAATTAGCCAATGAAAAACATTGGCGGAGCAATTAAATATATTGGAAGAGGTTGAAGGGGAACCGACTAATTGGTCGAATGAAGGTTTCCGAAAACACTCGAGTAATTAGCCAATGAAAAACATTGGCGGAGCAATTAAATATATTGGAAGGGGGCGGGCAATTAGCCAATGAGAATCAGGGGTTGGGTAATTGTTCAATTAAATATTTTGGAAAAAAAGGGGGGTGGAGGGGATTAGTCGTCTGCTGGGCGCGGTGCTAGGGACAGCACCAGCAATGTAAAACAAATGACAAGCGAAAAAACCAACATGGCTGTCGAACGAAGGTGAGAGACAAACTCCATTAATGTAAAAACAAATGAAATGAAACAAACCAAGATGGCGGACGTTGGCTATGACGCTTACCAAGATGGTGGAAAAGGGNATGTAAAAACAAATGAAATGAAACAAACCAAGATGGCGGACGTTGGCTATGACGCTTACCAAGATGGTGGAAAAGGGGTGTGGGGGACCTCCGTAAATTTAATTTTTGTTAAATACATTTCTAAATTCATTTTTTAATAATTACATTTTTTTAAATAATTTTTAATTTGTTTTAAATATATTTTTTTTTTTATAAATTTTGGGAATTTTTTGATTTTTAGGAATGTTTTGATTTTCTGGGTTTTCGTGGTCAAAGGTCACTGGAGCCAAGGTCTAGGTCAAGGTCACCTGGATCCAGGAAGGCCGCCGGTTTACCGGAATGACAGAGCACGAACAGCTCCGACGCTCGAGTCCCAGGTCCCGATGTGCCAAAGTCCCCATAATCCTTCTACTAACGCATACTTGAATCTAACCTATTTGTGTTGAAACTCGGTCAAAGGAACTGTTTAGTACTGTTTTTATTGGCAAGAAGCACTGCAGTGTTGGGGCGCTAAAACTGGTTTATGCGCAACTTGCATGGGCTCCTTATTCCGTATTTCATCAACGGTTCTGCCAGAAATTTCTATACACAAAGGTTCTGTAACCCAATTTGGTGTACGAAACTGATTTTTAATTTTTGTTATCTACTTCAAAGATAACAATTACAAAACAAAAATTACCACGCAACTGCAGTGTTAGTTTTCCCAACATAAATGTTCAAATCAGTACCGTTGTAACAAAAATGATTTCCACATACATTTGTTGAAAAAAATTATTGTTCAATTTTACCCAACGATAATTCTTAGTCGCAATGAACAATTAATAAACAACTAATGTAAGAAATACTTATCAAAAATTCTGTATTTTTGAGTTTACGATGAAGTGCTCAAAATGCAGCCATAAGCTGTAGGATTGTGATGGACGACGAATAGCAACGCGTATGGTGAACAGCTGAATGCCGATAGTGTTGTGATAGAAAAAAAAAAACGAAATATGAAATCTGAAATAACAGTCAATTAAATCCAAACCAATTATAATATGGCTTACCGCTCCTGTGAAACAATGAACTCCCCATTCATCTTTCTGATGGCCATTGTTATACTACTGCCATTATTAAAATTCCTATTCGTACGCCCATGTTCTCTCTCTCTCTCTCTCTCTCTCTCTCTCTCTCTCTCTCTTTCTCTCTCGTACACGTGCGTATTAAGGAAGACAAAACCATGTTCTACTNTCTCTCTCTCTCTCTCTCTTTCTCTCTCGTACACGTGCGTATTAAGGAAGACAAAACCATGTTCTACTAACTTTGATTGTATTAAAGTTCGCATACGCTGAACCCCAATTTCAAAAGTAATAAAAACATATAGAAAAAATTTGAAACACGGCTTGAGTGAAACGAGCAGCTGAAAAAATTCTGATTGTGTATATTGTTAGATTGAGTAAGCCAGCCAAAAAAATTTATAATTTTACTGTATAATCGGTAACGTGATGAAATGAAACAAACCGACACAGCCACGGGACCTCATCAAATGACGTTTAACTGACGCAGTNTAATCGGTAACGTGATGAAATGAAACAAACCGACACAGCCACGGGACCTCATCAAATGACGTTTAACTGACGCAGTATTCAGAAACTAGAAATGTATCTGATTGGCCTGCAAGCCACGAATGCCGGTTCCATGTATCACGTAAGTAGCAAGTTCACACTGGCGTGGCGACACACGACGATGTGCCGATATAGNTAATCGGTAACGTGATGAAATGAAACAAACCGACACAGCCACGGGACCTCATCAAATGACGTTTAACTGACGCAGCATTCAGAAACTAGAAATGTATCTGATTGGCCTGCAAGCCGCGAATGCCGGTTCCATGTATCACGTAAGTAGCAAGTTCACACTGGCGTGGCGACACACGACGATGTGCCGATATAGGCCTAGTACGTCGTGATTAACATGATACTGGCAGCATATCAGGGTTAATCCTGGGGTAGAGATGTCAGCGGAATTTCTAAATACGTGGTCTTGTTGACATCCACCTGGTGTTAAAGACGTCTTTCGCTTTGTCGACGTAATGGTTGTACGCCACACGCTGATTCGCAACAAGAGACAGTGTGGCAACCCCTATATTCCTGAAGAAGAGGGGTGATATTAGATATTTCCAACCGCTTTTTCACAGCTGTAATATCTTCGTTTAACAAAACACTGTTCAACTATTTGTTTCTTAATCGGTTTTAGTTCCTAATATTTGGTAATTAAAACATTTCAAAACCTCCGTAGCTGCAAATTGGGATGGTGCGGGGAGTTGGGAGGGGGCTAATCTTGCTTCTTCCTAATCTCCATGTAGGTTAGATGACAACCCCGTTGGGTGGTAAAGGGCCTTTCACGGGGTCCGATCTACCTCCGCTCTGAGCTTCGGCAGTGATGAAAACATGGCGGTTCCACTCAAATTGTTATGCTGAAAGTATATTTTACAAGCAAAAAATGTGTCAAAACATAGCCAGATGCTGAACTCAGTCTATTGAATATTCAGACCGCTTACCAACGAAGTTGATGCTACGAGTCCTACCTCTGCAATGAGGTTGACTGCACGCCTGCAGCTCACGATACGAGACGTTCTGTTTCCGAGTCCCAGGCACGTCGTGTGTGTTGTATCGATAGTGTTGCATTTGGTCACGTCGCTAATGGTATCGATATCAACGAGCCGTCAAGTCCCCACCTAACACCCAACTTTTTTCTAAAAACTTCATCAAAATTATTTGTATCCGCGTAGAGGAAATTAGGTTCATTACTTATGTCGATAGCTTGTGGTTATCTTCCACGGTACGAAAGTGGTAATTTTCAGAGTTTCAGCACAAAATTATCCAATCATCACTACATAACGGCGTAATATGACAGCGTACGTTCAAAGTAAACAAACCATCGACCACTCACTGCCTCAAGGAGCAATTCTTCCAGTTGTGGCCAGAAAAACGCATCCATGTCCGGTGTAATTCTCTACCGTATTTCGTATAAGGACATAAAAACCCATTTTAATATTTTGNTGCTACGAGTCCTACCTCTGCAATGAGGTTGACTGCACGCCTGCAGCTCACGATACGAGACGTTCTGTTTCCGAGTGCCAGGCACGTCGTGTGTGTTGTTGTATCGATAGTATTGCATTTGGTCGCGTCACTAATGGTATCGATATCAACGAGCCGTCAAGATCCCACCTAACACCCAACTTTTTTCTAAAAACTTCATCAAAATTATTTGTATCCACGTAGAGGATATTAGGTTCATTACTTATGTCGATAGCTTGTGGTTATCTTCCACGGTACGGAAGTGGTAATTTTCAGAGTTTCAGCACAAAATTATCCAATCATCACTACATAACGGCGTAATATGACAGCGTACGTTCAAAGTAAACAAACCATCGACCGCTCACTGCCTCAAGGAGCAATTCTTCCAGTTGTGGCCAGAAAAACGCATCCATGTCCGGTGTAATTCTCTACCGTATTTCGTATAAGGACATAAACACATTTTAATCTTTCGGTGTCCTTGTATGTTTTTACATTATCTTTCGCAACTACATCTCAAAACGTATAATGATAACGTCTTCCAAATTACTTTGTTTAGTTTTTTTCACAGAGAAAATAAATTCCGTTATTTGGGTAAAATATAAGAACATAATACCCCAAGTAATTAAGCAAAAATAAACGGACCTATTTTTTTCTGGAAATAGCATTACAAAAATGTTTCCACATTGGACACTATTTAAGAGGCTAAGAAAGGGAGTTCCAAGTGTTAAGGATAGATGCAAAATATCAAAAGCAATTTTATGAATTTGTCAAATAAGTGTAACGTAAATTAAAATCTTTTAGCACCTTTTTTATGCGTTAAGATTGGGGATTCGAACATGAAACACTTGAAACTTAATAAAAAAGATTACATTTATTTGTTGCTATGGTGTTTCTCTTAATGCACAAGAATAAAACGAAACATTTACTTCGGAATCTGACACTGGTTTTACCTGTAAATATAGTTTAATTCTGGCTTCTTTAAATTTAAAATGTCGTAGTAAAACTGAAAATGAAAATACAGGCAAACATCATGTTGATTTTCTAAGAAACATATTCATGTTTTTCTGGTTGCATCGTAAACTATTTTGAGATATAGTCGAATTTTTNACATTCGAAACTTAATAAAAAAGATTAAATTTATTTGTTGCTATGGTGTTTCTCTTAAGTCACAGGAATAAAACAAAACATTTACTTTGGAATCTGACACTTTTTTTACCTGTAAATATAGTTTAATTCTGGCTTCTTTAAATTTAAAATGTTGTAGTAAAACTGAAAATGAAAATACAGGCAAACATCATGTTGATTTTCTAAGAAACATATTCATGTTTTTCTGGTTACGTCGTAAACTATTTTGAGATGTAGTCAAACTTTATTTGTTGTTTACTATTATTAAACTTGTTTGGCATAGTATATGAATCGAAAGCCCTATAATTTTGTTAATTGGTATGTGTTCGAAAAATAATATTCCTGTTTCTTTTGCACGTTAAGAAAGCTGATATTTTTTTATAACCTAAAAGGGGAAAAAAATGCAAGAAATATAGAAGATACTTGGCACTTGAACAGAATTAACACGGATGAAGAGCATGGAGTGAATATGGAGCAGAGTACACGTACTATCTGCGCAGTGACTAACTTCCGAGTTACGTCGCTCAAGGTCTTTTAGCCACTATAATTGTTTAAAATACGTGGCATTTCACTAAAGTTAGCTCATTGTATACATTAATCGTGTTCCCCTAACCAAGTCTTAATGCAGTTCGTGTATCTGAGAAGCCTTGAAGGATGGTTGGTACCTGTAGATCAGAACTCATCTACAGCTTTTCCCTTATTAGTTTCATCTCTTCGTTTCATTTTGTAAGTAAAGGTTCAGTTTAATTAAAAAGTGAGATATTTTTTACGTTTACAGAAGTATAAAACGCTTGTGATACACATTACAAATTTAGGATAAAACCAATCGCGTCATAGATGGAGGGATTTTTCAAAAGTTTCATTCGAAAAGTGTGGAGAAACCGCTAATAGACTACAGCCTTGAATGGACTATACCTTGAGGGAGTACGGAACATAAATTAACGCTTTAGAGGTTAATCGTATGTTTCAATTTTATGGGAACCAGCAGATAAAAACGAAGATAAAGCGATACTTCATATTTTTTTCTAACTATGGCAGCTAATATTCTACCAGAGAGATGTATTTCCAGTTTTTTTATGTTATTGTGCGAAATAAATGCACAAATATCCTAAAATATTTGCTCAGAAAGTTGGCAAAACTCATTATCTAAACTTGTCCTTTTTAATTTTTCTATGTTGGCTTCCAACACATCTGTCGAATTGAACTGACGTATTTCCAGTTGAAGGTTGTTCGTGATTAATTAAACTATTTTGATTGAAACAAACTTTAGAAAAATTTCACTGCACTTAACTGCATATATTCTAACGGGCACACTGGCTGGCATACGCCCAGTAAAGTTGGCAACGATGTGCAGAAAGTAGTTCCGTATATAAACGTTCAATTTAAAGTTTTAGGGAAACGTGTGCGAATAATATCATTTATTTTGCTTTCGGTTTTCGTAATGATTAAAAGTGTAAGAATTATAAAATTGGTGAAACATTTAGTTTTGTAATAATTCTGCAGTTTAACCTGTCCGACGCATAAGTAAAGTGATGAGGCCCACGGTAATGTTAATTTTAGATATAGTGGAATAATACACAATGTGTATAGTCTATTCGCGGTTTCTTCACACGTTTTTAATCAAACTTTTAAAAAATCTCCCTTTGTTTGACACTTTGGCCGTTTCCTAAATATGCTATGTTTAACATTTGTTCTATATTTATATTCATAAAAGTACAATTTTTTTTGGTTAAATAGAAATTTTGTTTATATTTTCTCAAAAAAATTTATAATATTTAATTTATAATTAATATAAATAAAAACAGTGAGAAAACAGGGGTATTGGCAATTCCTAGTAAGAAATAGTTCTTACGTAAAATAGTATTAAATAGAGTGCGCATGAATGCTGTGCGTTGTCACTCTGGTGTAGTTTTCCCTACTTCGTTAAGCTTTGTTTGGACGAGGCGGAGGAATATCCTGGAAGTAGAACTTCAGCAGGTCTTCAGAAAAGTGTGAAGTAACGGTGAAAGAACTATACACAAGTAGATCTTAAGCAGAGCTTCCAGAAGGGCTCAGTTTACCGTGAACATTTAATTTATGCTCCTCGCTCTATTAGGGTTGGTTCACAATTTAAAAAAAAACGTAGGCACAGAGCATATGACATAACAGTAGAACACTCATACGACCAGAATTCTTGTGCGAAATTGATTCACAATTTAATACTTATGTAAGGGCCTATAATTTTTAGCCAATGAAATTTTGCGACAAGTCTGACATCAGTTGCCTTTTGAATTAAATGTTTTAATGTAAGGTTGTCTTTACACACATTAAATAGATATTAGAAACAGGGCAGTTGTTAAAAATAAATAAATTTTTTTTCCTTTTCTTTGAAATCCTTGCTCCTGCAATCGTAAATATGTGGATACATTTTAAAAATTTCTGCTACCTCACTTTCACCTATTTTCCCTTTAAATTTATATCTTACGGCATTTATTCATCCCTGCATCATTACTGTTCCTCCATTCTAAATCAAAAACTTCAATGAAAATTCTATACCTTGCTCTGGTTGTCTGTGGTCCCACACAAGAAATTATATACGGCAGTTTTCCTTTGTGAACTATACCAGGAACTCTGATGCACACGACCTGTTAAGCGTAGTTGTACAATCAATAGGGGCGAAAACATGGCGGTCAATTCTTGTACACACGACCTTGTCAAGGTTACGTCTACTACAGGTCAAGGAAATCAATGTTGAAAGTTTGGCAACCAAAACTTTTTGCCACTAGGTAAGCGCTAGTGTCGGCAATGCACCAGATTTTCTCTATTTTCTAAGTTAAAAAAACTGGATAAATTCAATATAATCATAAATCAAACATAAAATAACTTCATCACTAAGTAAAATATTTCTCTTTTATTGTTCGTATAACTTTAAATGTTAATTAAAAATTACCTTTTGGAACATTGCGATCCTAGCGGCGGAAATTTTCCCTACGCCAAACGCCCCCATAATAAATCACGTTTTGTTCCTATTCTGAGTAGAACAAGGCTGGACTCACAATAGTCCGTCGCATCCGCCAGTAGTCCGTCCGTCCGGCGGTCACGTGATCTTCAACCAATCGCAGGGTAACTATTATTTATATCCGTCCATCCGTCAAATATTTACCGAACCTTAACTTCCGACGAACACACGCATGAGCCACCGCCTTCTGACGACTTTCCTTAGACGTGAATACGCACTTTGAAATAAAATGCAAGGCGGTGGATCTGTGTTTATTTATATTTGATGGTAAATACAGGAATTTTAGATGTAAAATATATTCGGTATAAAATCTTATCACGAGAAAAAATTATTTCCCCAAAATATTTGCTTCGTGAAAATGTATTTCCAACCAAAATATATCCCCTACCAAAGAAAGATAGCGATGTTAAGTTGTCACATTGGAATTTTGCGTGCAGAATCATTGACAGACGACGGTTTGTTGTGAATCGCTTTCAATTGACGGACGAAAACACAGACATGACTAACGGACGACTGACGGAATGTGACGAACTATTGCTAGTCCACCTTAAACCTTACCTGTGTCCTGTTTTTACTGTTATGTTTTCGAGGCCGCGGTGGCCGAACGGTTAGCCTGCTCGCCTCCCGCTGAGGCGAACTGGGTTGAAGACCCGGCCGGGTTACTCCCGGATTTTCGCACGTGGGAATCGTGCCGGACGATGCCGATGGTCGGCGGGTTTTCTCAGGGATCTCACGCTTCCCCCCGCCCTTTCATTCCGGCACTGTTCCGCACTCACCTCAATCGCCCTCATCGGCTCTCAAGACCTCGATGTTAAGAGCCGCCCAAAACCTCTTCACTCACTGTTATGCTTTTCGATCGTGAGCAAAGCTTTAAGCGTTCAGTGTTTAATGAGTGAGTGAAGAGATTCGGGCGGCTCTTGACATCGAGGTCTTGAGAGCCGACGAGGGTGAAGCGAGGTGAGTACGAAGCAGCGCTGAAATGAAAGGGCAGGGGAAACGGGAGATCCCCTGAGAAAACCCTCCGACCAGCGGTATCGTCCGGGACGATTCCCTCNAATGAAAGGGCAGGGGAAACGGGAGATCCCCTGAGAAAACCCTCCGACCAGCGGTATCGTCCGGGACGATTCCCTCGCGCGAAGATCTGGGAGCGATCACGCCGGGAACCGAACCCTGGGCGGGAGGCGAGTGATATAACCACTGCATCACTGCGGCCCCTTTGGCGTTGAAGGTGCAGTGTTTTTGTTGTGTGTTAGGTTCGAGGCCGGTGCCGCTACTGAGGCGGAGCTCGTNGTAAAATCATGCAAATATCACTGTTCATTGGTTGCTTGTTGTATTAGCGGAAGACGGTGATTCGGCCTGCATTTTGCTGTGTATTTATTATTGGCTCAGAGTTGTCCAGGAGGTGTAAACTATCGGGTGGACCAATAGCCTTAGCAATACAAACGTACGAGGTTTTGAATTCTAGCTTGTCCCGAAATTAAAACGCGAAATTTTTCAGGTCTCTACTTTTTACCTTGGCGTCGGGGTTAGCGGCGTCATTTTGTGTTCGTGCCGTTTCGAAAGTTTTCGTGGGTTAAACGGACCTTCGATTTTTCGGTATTTCGTCCTATGAAGATTTTGTCATCTTTTTTTTTTTGTGTGTGTTTCGTTTGGAATCGTCGATGTTGGCCGCGGGCGCGAGCCATAGGCCATTGTAACACCTTAAATAAGAAATAAAATACCTTAACACATTCAGACCCAGTGTGCACAACTGTGTACATTACGCGCGTGTAGGTAATTTTCGATGTGTACTGCACACTTCGAAACTCAAAGACCAGTATTCGTCCATTACATATTCCATACAAGCACTGTTCCCAGCTGTCGTTAAACTTCTCTTTCACCTCCCAATGATCGTTACAATTAAAACAGGAATATCTAACTACGTGCCAATGGAATTGGCAATTATGATGCATACTATCAAGTCCCACAAGACGTAAGTGATTTTCACAATACACCTAACGCCCTTTGACGAAGCTAGTCAACTCCTCACAACGAACACACTCCACTCTGCTTGGGGGTAGGTTTTCAGACCACAACAACATTAATCTGCAACAAACAATTTTATTGAATCAGTATTTTTACACAGACAGGTAGCCTCATTTGCCTAACAAAAATCGTCTGCGATTCGGGTAGAACCAAGCGATTTCTTGTCGTGAACCTCCCCTGCTGGCGCTCGGAGCCAAGCGGTTGGGGAAGCCACTGTTCTACACATTATACAGTATCACAATAACTGACAAACAAAAGTATGCTCATGTACCTGTTCTGATGTCAATACTAATTCTGGTATATTCTATGCGCCCAACAAGTGCTTCCCAGACTACAGTGCATTTAAGGACTTCATTGCAGCAGATATATACCTTACCGTAACTGCTCTAGAACCTTCTAGCCTACAGTTCACTGGCTGTGACAGCGAAGGAAGTGTAGTGTCGACTTAAGTACGGCACGCATCATACATTTTCTTTTGTTTGCAACACCTGAAACCGTAAATTAAAGTGGGTCTGAAAGGGTTAAGGTTCAACTTCGCCCCTTTTTTGCAGAAATTCTTGGTTTTCGTGTCATAATTTAGGATTTATAGTAATTACTGACAATGTACGACTATAAAAAAAATTTCATTTTACGAGTTGTTTTATAGTTTTGTGCTGAATCACAATTTCTTGCCTTTTTGCAAGCACGAAATAACACACAGTGCATATTAGATACGAAAGTATAAAACGACTAGTAATATGTAAATTTTATTTAATAAGACATTTCCAATAATACCTCTGAAACTGAAATTATGACATGAAAACGAAGAATTTCTGCATAATAGGTGAAGTCGATTCTTAAGGATGTTGCCTAGTTTGAATGCAGTGAGAATTTGGTATAGGAAAGTACATGTTAATAAAATTTGGTTTTTTGGAATTTCTGGCACTTCTTTGAGCAGAAAAATACGTGCTTCTATAACTAACGAAGCCTTTTGTAAAATCAATATATAGTATGTTTCCTTGAAAAATAAGAAAAATTAGTAATTAAATAAAAAATTGGTGAAAAATAAATTGTTTTATATGTCATTGCTATGTTTCCTATACCAAATTCTCACTACTTTCAAACCAGGCGACAGCCTTAAGGCTGCTGAAATGCCTAAACATTTTTTTCTACATTTTAAAAATATTTTGCTGTTTTACGATAAAATATTAATAACTATTTGATAAAAATGCCAAATCTGTTAAAAAAAATAACTCTCGCGAAATTGCTTGGTAGAATTAGGCCTATTAGCATTTTAATGTTAAAATTTGTGCCAAACAAATAATTGCATTAATTTCTCTGCCGGCACAACTAGAAACTTTCATGACGATGAACAGGTGTCAGGGGTAAACACATGCTAGACAAGAGAACGTAAACCGACCTCCAACTATCGATTGTTTATAATCCTTAGATAGCACGATGCGTGCTACATACTGCGAAAACACATGCTAGACACGAGAACGTAAACCCACCTCCAACTATCGATTGTTTATAATCCTTTGTGCTACATACTGCGGTAACATACGCGAGGTATTTCCACACATCTNACCTCCAACTATCGATTGTTTATAATCCTTTGTGCTACATACTGCGGTAACATACGCGAGGTATTTCCACACATCTGACCTCGTTGCTACCTGGGGCCGCGGTAGCTCAGCGGTTAGACTGCACTCGCCTCCCGCCAAGGCGAACCGGGTTCATTCCCCGGTCGGGTCAACCCGTATTTTCGCAAGTGGGAATCGTGCCGAACGATGCCGCCGGCCGGTGGGTTTTCTCGGGAATCTCCCGTTTCCCCCGCCCTTGCATTCCGGCGCTGCTCCAAATCTCTCAACTCAACTCGTTGCTGCCTGCTGCTCGAATGGACGGTTGGCTAGCTAAAGCCCATTCATGGTTACTTCCAACTATTGTGAATCCCTGCGTAAGTTATATTTCCAAACTATANGTTGGCTAGCTAAAGCCCATTCATGGTTACTTCCAACTATTGTGAATCCCTGCGTAAGTTATATTTCCAAACTATACCTCCGCCTCATGCAAACAAAACTTAACCTAGTCTGGAAAATTGCACCAACGGGGCAACGCACCACATCAATTTAGTAATATTTTGCATGAATACTATTTTTTCACTAAACCTATAACTACCACTATCACTATAATTACTATATTACTACTACTCTAACTACTATTACCAACTCATTAATTTTCTCCCTGGTTTTATTTATATTAATTCTAAATAAAATATTATAAGCTGTAGATAAGAGAGAAGTAAAAATTCAATTTAACAAAAAATATATATAATTTTATGTTCATAGAAGTATAAAGCGCTTAAGATACGTGACATATTTAGAGAACTTCTGAACACGTCAAACACGGGGTAGTTGTTCAACGGTTTGTTCCGAAAACCGCGAAGATACCGCGAATATACTGTACCCGTCATTCCATGTTCACGCGGTCTTATGCGTCGGCACCTGCCTGTTGCAATCGCATCATTCCAGAATTGTCTTCACTTCCTGATTCACCGTCGCATAAATATAGGAATTCCAGTTTTTCAAATAACATTTTTTTCTCCCGCTTTTAAAGAACGCTTAAATATAAAAAAATAATAACAATAGTACTGACACTTGCGGGAATAAAGTAGGGTAGGTTAGGAGGTGTCAACTTCTCGTCAACAACAAGAGTCGTTAGAGATCGGGCAAGTTGTTCAGGGAACCGGAAACAGGAAAGGTCAGGGTCTGTGTGTAGTAAGGAACCATCCCAACATTCGCCTCGAGTGATTTCGAGAAACCACGGAAAACCGAAATCGGGAAGGCAAGACCGGAACTCGAAACCCGAGTCCTGTCGAATGCAAGTTCAAAAGTTCACCGCTGCACCGCTTCGCTCGGTTGTACGACTAAAGAGAATTAATTTTCGTAGCAACGTAGGTTCCGTTTTGACGTTGTTCTTGTCCTACTTTTTTTTTTGCGCATTTTACGTCAAAAAAATGTAATATTTCCTGAATCTAATCTCTTACGTAACTGTGAACATATTCTGAGATAACGCAACTTTTATCAACGGCCGATATCTCGTTCCACTGCGGCTCCACTACCTCCATGAGTTTCAGTAATATACTGCTCACAAAAAGTTTTCCATACATCAGAATCCAAAATGTTATATTGAATATAATTAGTTTACATTTAATTTTGGTTCTCCTAATAGCACGTAAGGTGGAAACAAAAACAATACTCGTTCACATGATCCCAGCATGAAACAAACAAAAGTCTTAAACTGAAAAACAACGTAGACAAAGGAATCTCATAAAATGTAATATAAAAAAAAAGGTCCTCTCAGATGCATCGACGAACTTCAATAACGTGTAGGACCTCCACGATTCCTGAGGCACGCTTGCATCCGACGAAGCGTGCCAAAAACAAGATCATTAAGCATATCCTAAGGCAAACTGTCCCATTCCTGGTTTGCGGCTGTCTTTAAGGCCTGAATGGCCATTGGTGGTTGTGCACGGTTTGAAATCGCTCGTTTAGGAGACGGACCACACATTCTCTATGAGCAGTTCATGTCTGCTTGATAAGCTGGCCAGTTCACGCTTCGGGCCCCAGCGGCGAATATGCTAAACTTGTGTGAGCAGTGTACATGTAGCCTCGCGTAGGGGGGCCATTTAGCAGGAACGAGTGGCAGTGCTCATTAGTGTTGACTAGCAGTATCGGAACATTAGAAGACCTGTATGCAACATCCAAATAATCACCACTGTTTGGGAAGGTGAGATATTAAGTTACGTTTGACGCCACTCCTGCCTTCTATTGAATAATAGTTGGGTTTTCCGCATTTACGTCTTGATTTCATTCTCAGAAGGTATTGAATGTTTAGTTGCTTCCTTATGAGTGATATAATATACTTGTTGTATGTGTTACTAACTGTGCCCACGACTCCGCTCGCGTTGACTACAGAATTATTGTTTCGATTTTTTTTTTTTAATAAAGTAGAATTTTACTTAGTGTTAATCTTCTATACTCTATACATATTATAAAACTAAACGTCTCGGTGAATTAAATGATACAAACACTTATTAGTGTTTCTCTGTTATATATATAAATATATGCTACCTCGGAGTTTTTTTTTTTTTTAGATATTTTAATTCTACACAATTCTTTACTACATGATATTGTCCCATATTTAACGGTTTAGACAGAGTATTGCAAGAGAGCGCGCTGGCGGCAAATTTTTTTCCGACTTGATTGACTATTATCGTTTGTAAATTTTTTTGGATATTTTCTCGCTATAAAAAGCAGCCAATATCACCTTTCCGCCCTCCAACTAATTCTGTGCAAGAAATTACGTCGATCTGTTGCTTGGTTGCGACGTTACATTGTTATTCCGTTTGTGTACTTTTTAATTTTCCAATAAGAATTTCCCCGAGGGAATAATATATTTTCTCGGGATAAAAAGTAGCCTATTTCACTTCCCGGCCCTCCAACTATCTCTGTACAAAAATTAACGTCAGGTGCGACGTGAAAGAAGGACAAACAAACAAACAAACAAACACACTTTCCCATTTATAATATTAAGATAGGATAACCTGAATATCCAAAGAAAACATAATCATAATGTGATTATTAAGATTACAACGAACCATTTGGTGTTAAATATTCTTGAATGTACGTTAGAAAATTACTCGAGTGCAAGAAACATATATCAGACAGCGATGTGTCATACCGTGATAGATACCGTTTTCACAGACAAGTGATATTTTTATATCGCACTATATATATTTTCTATATATTACAGCATTAATCTTAAATTAAAAAAACTTTTATGGTGATAATTAACTTTACAACTAACCATTTTGTGTTAAAAATTCTTGAATGTATGTTAAAAAATATTCTGAGTGCAAGAAACGGGCGTATAAAACACATAGGATTAATTTTTGTTTTAAATAAGATGTTGGATTTATATCTTGGGAAATGATATATACTGGCGAACACTTTTATCCTATGTACAAATGTTATACGTGTTTTTTGTTTAAAAGTGCTGTAAAAAGTTTTTCTCAGTTTCCTCAAAATTTTGCTTTCGATTATTATCTGGTACTTGCAAACAGGGTTTCCAATAACTGACACTGATGAAATAACTGGTCAGTGAAATTTGAGAGTATTGGAACGAGGCGTTATTATGCGAGGCGTGGTTATTAAGTAACGCGACTGAACACCTTACATACTGTACACTTGGGGGGGNTGCTAGAAGACAAAGCTGTTGTGCCATCTCACTGAAACAAGAATATATTACTGATAGTTAGAAATGTATTGGAACTAGTTTTGACACTTTAGTTCACTACCACTAAAGGTGGTCTCCTGGCTGAAGCGATTTTGCACGTCTGAGGCCTAAAAGCGTGGGAGCGCTAGGGGCGACCGAGACATGCGCATCAACTCCCTCATCGCCTCTACGCGCAAAGCACTCAACTGGCGTGCAGTCTTGCCGTCGATAACGCGCCTCTGTGAGACTTTCAGCGGATACCATACCATTTTGTGACGTAATAATCAAAATGAAGGTTTCATGTACGTCCCTATTCCTTTTTTTTTTTAATGTTTTGTACAGGAATGTTCATACCTAAAGATTGCCGTGCAAACCACCCATTCAAGCCATTTTCACAATCACAAAAAACATGCTTTAGGGAGAAATGGAGTAACTGAAAAGCGTATACAGACGCGTAACGTTTCTTAAATGCTATCCGTGAGCAGACTTTACTCAGACACGTTGGACAGTTTTCTGCTGGGGCTCTGCACACAGTTCGGTGGCCGCCTTAACAACAGCAGCACGCGACAGACGTGTGTATGCAGTATTGCCTACGTGCTAGGCACTGTTTCGCTGCATCCGAAGCTCTGTGCGCGTTTTACACGAAAACGACGAGTCATAGGCAGTTGCAACGAGAGGGCAATTTTTGTAAAATAGTTCATACTGCTCGATAAACGGTCATCAGACGTTCGTAATTCCTAAAGGTAAAAAAGCATAAAGAGGGAGGCCACCCTTCTTGTTTACATTATGCNCATAAAGAGGGAGGCCACCCTTCTTGTTTACATTATGCTGGTAGATATCAACAATAGTTTGTTTTTTAAGGGATGAAAATCTTGATGACATAAAAAAATCGTGCCGACAATTGTAATTTAATTTTACTTGGTTTTTGATAATTCGAAAAAAAAAACACAATTTAAAATGTCAATTTTCAATTTAGATAGAAAGTGTCCGGTATATTTCGATTTTGCATGAGGNCTGAGGTCTAAAAGCGTGGGAGCGCTAGGGGCGACCGAGACATGCGCATCAACTCTCTCATCGCCTCTACGCGCAGAAGCACTGAGCTGACGTGCAGTCTTGCCATCGATAACGCGCCTCTGTGAGACTTTCAGCGGATACCATACCATTTTGTGACGTAATAATAAAAAATAAAGGTTTCATGCAAGCCCCTATTCCTTTTTCTGCTGTTTTGTACCGGAATGTTCATACCTAAAGATTGCCGTGCAAACCACCCATTCAAGCCATTTTCACAATCACAAAAAACATGCTTTAGGGAGAAATGGAGGAACTGAAAAACGTATACAGACGCGTAACGTTTCTTAAATGCTATCCGTGAGCAGACTTTACTCAGACACGTTGGACAGTTTTCTGCTGGGGCTCTGCACACAGTTCGGTGGCCGCCTTAACAACAGCAGCACGCGACAGACGTGTGTATGCAGTATTGCCTACGTGCTAGGCACTGTTTCGCTGCATCCGAAGCTCTGTGCGCGTTTTACACGAAAACGACGAGTCATAGGCAGTTGCAACGAGAGGGCAATTTTTGTAAAATAGTTCATACTGCTCGATAAACGGTCATCAGACGTTCGTAATTCCTAAAGGTAAAAAAGTTGTCCGCATAAAGAGGGAGGCCACCCTTCTTGTTTACATTATGCTGGTAGATATCAACAATAGTTTGTTTTTTAAGGGATGAAAATCTTGATGACATAAAAAAATCGTGCCGACAATTGTAATTTAATTTTACTTGGTTTTTGATAATTCGAAAAAAAAACACAATTTAAAATGTCAATTTTCAATTTAGATAGAAAGTGTCCGGTATATTTCGATTTTGCATGAGGGATTACCTCACGAAATTTGTCGGTTCTAATTCCACCCCTACCTGTGGAGTTGTCATTCGTTGCATGTATCACTGAAATGATATACAGGCAGTGCCATACTTCCGCCTAAGCAAACAAGGCACCTGCCTAGAGCACTAGCCTCAGGGAAGGGGGGGCCTGGCCAGGGGGCAAACTATTTTTTTTTTTAAATATTTTATTTATCAAGAAAATTAAATAGGAAAGTACAAATAAACAGCAGTAATTAAATTAATAGAGGATACAGGACAATGCAGCGCTACTAATTAGGCAAATTTCGTATGTTTCCTATGTTTGATAATAATAAAATGAGTAAAAAGTATATTTGGTATTTTATTATTATATGTCTAGGTCTGCTTGTCTTGTCTATTTTCTAAATTAAAAACCGTTAGTCAAATATAAAATAAAATAGGTTATTTTGTTAAATTACCAAAAAGGGGGCCCGGACTCTGTAATTACCTAGGTGTCCTGGGTCTCTTATACAGGGCCTAAATGCCGACTAAACAACAGTGCACTGGATAATTTTGAGCTGCGCCCACGCAGTAGACAAACAGCTTATCTTAAATAACACAGGTTGCATAGCTGCAAGGCGTTACAACTCAACATAAAAAAGCCAATTTCAAAGAGAAACAGTGGCCTGAGAGCGTTACACCAAGGCAACATTTTTTTTGTTAATCTGAACACGACAGCTATTAATGTGTAGAAAATTATCGGTTAAAATGCATGGTTACAAATTGTCTAACACTACAATGACGCCACGCCCGATATGATTAATGTTAGAGGGATGATATTACAAAAACAAAAATGCACACATTTAGCAGCTTTGTTCACATAAACGCTATTNTGATTAATGTTAGAGGGATGATATTACAAAAACAAAAATGCACACATTTAGCAGCTTTGTTCACATAAACGCTATTTCAGATTGTGTTGTTTAATATAGCGTAGTTTCTTATATATATATGTTCATAAAAGCATTCCCAACCATCTTAAATTAAGGGTGCGTACTTCCATCAATAATCACTTTCGGCTCAAAGTCGTATTATTTTTTTCGTCTAATTTTTCATAACGAATCACGTCACGACGTTTNTCAATAATCACTTTCGGCTCAAAGTCGTATTATTTTTTTCGTCTAATTTTTCATAACGAATCACGTCACGACGTTTGTATCATTTGGTCTGAAACAACCCTGGCGTGTAGGGTTAGATCTTATGGATGCCTGTCCAACGGACAGGTGAAATTTAAAATTTGCTTGCACGACACGCAGCTGAAACCACACACACACGCGCGCACCCGCACGCATGTCCGTTGCTGCGCGCCGCCCGAACACGTCTGGCAACCACGATTGTCATTGCATGTAGCCCTCACACGCCTGTCAACTACGGTTGTCATTGCATATAGCCCGCACACACGCGCGAACGTCGGGGTTCGACCGCGGATTGCCAACTACGTGGCGCTGAAAACACTGCGTTCCCGTTCGTCACTCGGCGTCAAGATGGCTGTCCGCGCGAGCGACGCAACTGACGCGCGAACGTCTGCGAACGGCCAGCCACTTCCGGTGTTCACCCTCGAAATCATGCCGGGTCCACCAAAATGTTTGTCGACATAATAAATAAAATAAAAAAATCGTTCAGTTTCGTTAAGTTGTTTAATATTGCATGGTTGAACACTGCAAACTACAGTAACACACACGTCTCTACTCGTAATGCTCCGCAGCACGCCAGGTCTGTCTTGGCAACTTACTTGCATGGATAACCCGCTGCTGCGTCAGTACCAGTGGTATCTCATTGCCAAAGGGATAAGCGTAATTCGGGGGTGGCAAGGGGCGGCAGTTGCCACCCCAGAATTGTCCAACCCAGTTGTGAGTGTACAATATTTACTTTACAAATGGCTTGGTTACTAATCCAAGTAATTAACAATGAATTTTTTTAGGGTAAATAGAGAATGTTACCAATTATTTTGTGGTAAAAAATAGTCTGAAAAAGCTACGAAAACTAACAATTTAACGCTAGTTTTTCCGGACCCCCTTCCCCCTTCCATACCACCCAGGGGTAGACACTTCTCGCCTCTGTTCCTTAGCTCGAACAAATACTACAAACCTAAACGTATAAACAAACATATAGCTCGTGAGAAAAAAAAAANCCTCTGTTCCTTAGCTCGAACAAATACTACAAACCTAAACGTATAAACAAACATATAGCTCGTGAGAAAAAAAAAAAGTGATGCAGAGGTGGAATGGAATACAATCTACATCCGGGCCAGAAACTAAGTGACAATACAAAGACNAAAAAAAAAAGTGATGCAGAGGTGGAATGGAATACAATCTACATCCGGGCCAGAAACTAAGTGACAATACAAAGACAAAATACTACAAAATGCAGTAAACATAAGTGATTGGAATATTATTCCAGTTAACATTTTATTTGCAGCTGTGTCCACTGTGCCAATACTTTGTAGTTATGATTACACGTCATGCTCCCAGACCTTTCAATCTTCCTGGAAAGGTAGGGTAAACCAAAAATAATGCACAGCACAGTTCATTAGACGGCATGCAACAAAAGCGCTAAAATCCAATATTTATTTTCTTAATAAATGCAGTTCTAACGAGTTGTATCTGCATTCCCTGCATTCGCATAAATTTCCCTGACATCGCCAGGACTGTTAAACTCCCTGACTTCTGAGCGCTAGCCACTCAGTACGAGAAAACAGACACGCCAGAATCATAATTAAAAAACATGCGCTCAAATCAAAATTAAAAATTGTACGTTGAAAGGCACACCTTCGGCGCTTCTTCCTGAAAGTTGGGAAAATAGCATACCTGCCCTCTTTTCTTTTTTTTTTGTGACATTCTAAATTAAAATTATGGGAGATATTAGTAAAACGACGTAACGATGGGACATCGACCAGGCACAGGGATAATGGTAATGTGTTTGCCTAAAAGGTATTTTGTTTAGTGTAATATAACAAAAAAAGTTAATAACTTATTTTATACATTTTAAGTCTTTTATAAAAATGCTTTTGTCCTCCTAGCGAGAACATAAATGTGTTACTTATATGGCAATTCGTATACCGTGCGCATAAAAAAGGTTTAACATCAAAAGTGCTAACTTTACCGTGAATAGTCTAGCTAGAATGATACCCGGCCACAACTGGTGAACACCAACTGAACGAACAACGAAGAGAGATGGAAATACCCGCACGGCGAAAAAGGTTTTTTTAAGGGCTCCCTCCCGCCTTTCTGATGCTTGAACTGCGTTGTAGGCGGGAGCCTTAAGGGCAGCAAAGTAACAGATCAATAACCGTAGGGCTCACAAGCGGTCACGAACATGGATTGGCTGGCACGAGACGTCATGCAGCCCCAGCTGTGTGCAGGCTAGAAACATAACGGAGCAGCAGGATACAGCGCGCGTGCAGGTGCAGCGGCGCTCGGTGCAACGCGAGCCGTCACGCAGGTGATGCATTGGTTCCAGTTACTGACGGCGCGGCTTGTGTTGAGCGCGCAAGGCTACTGACGGCGCGAGCGCGCTTGCCCGCGGGGAGAACGATTTCCAGACGACCATGAGACCAAATCCTTAATTCTTCACCTCAAGATGGCCAAAATCGCGTATTAACACTTTCAAAAGAACTTCTAGAAAACAATACGGCGAATCGTCATTTGTTACACGAACCTGTGAAATACGAATATTTGTTACGATGAAAACTACATCAAAGAACGTTATGCAAAACGTATATTAATTATGCTTTCGAGCTTAAAATCAGGTTGTGGCTTACATAAACAGAAAACTTCCCCATACAAAGACTGTCGCTGTGGACCGTCAAGAGAGATGAAAAATAAATATCTAAAAAGGGGGTGTGGTATGACTGTTGTGTTTATCGACTTATTTATTTGCCAATATGTAATTTCCGATTCACTGAGATGTTCATAATCCAAACGAAGCCAAATATATAAGAAATAATAAAAGGTACTGTATGACACATCATTGTTTTTTAAGTTGCCCAATCAGCTATTAAAGCCCAATCGGTAACGTGGTGCATTTTGAAGTCACGATACAGAAGCATGACGTAGTCCAAAAGATGACAAACTGTTCTATCTGGCAATCCTGGCAGAGTGTGCAAACAATTGTGGGCTGGGATTTTGTGCCCCTGGAATGTCGTAGACACTGGACGGTGGCCGGTTGGCTCCATCACAGTAACCTCGTGTGAATCTGCCATGGTTAGTAGAAGGAATCGGGGCATTCTGCACTACCATCCCTTGTTTGCATGATCTTAGCTACACTGACAGTTAAGTGTTTTTAAGTGTTCCATACTGTTTACTATGCATTTAGCATGTTGTAAAAATTATTCATGATCCTGTACCCATGTTAAGCTTGCATGACTACTTATGGTTTAGAGGTTTGAGGGCAACAGAATTGTAGAGACTGAGTGCCACTTGGCTGCAAATGTGGGATAGCACTGTCGTGAGTTAACTCGACATTCAGACCTACCTGGGGAGGCTGATGGAGGGAGACCTTAACCAGGATGTGAGACGACATCTTCAAGGGCAAAATTAACTCTGTGATTGCAGATCCTCTCTTCACTCTTCCTTCCAGTATATCACATATTGTATGAGAAAGTAATGGGTAACCCATTTGATGTCAGCAGTCATCTGGAGGACAGCCATGTGCTCGCCAGACAGCAAGTACGGTTACTCTCTATGATCTTACTGCTCTTTATTGACATATACAGACCAATATGAGCCTTTCAACAATCGACCTGGAATGGGAGGAACAATGGGGACAGGCAGCACAGCAGAGATGTTGGAAGTGAGAGCAGGCCGAAGACTGCTTTCTCCAGGTTTGACTGGGTCAGAGTGGAATTGGTACAGTGGAGCAGGGAATCACTCAACTCATCCCTACCCCTCCTGTGGATGTATTCAGGGTGGAAGGCCCAGCATCCCAGAGAAGCTCCATAGGGGGTGACCAATATAACTTACCCTGGCAGAGGAGTTTCCAACTGTGCCAAATCTTTGGGTAGAATAGAGTGCAGGCTGTGTCCTGGCGTGAAGTATAACTAACTGCCAGGACCACTGACATCAGGACATATGATGCAGAGGCACCAACGGCAAAAAGGGAGATGTTATGCTAGTCTCCCCTTAAAAAAACCTTTCTGTTGATAGAAAATGTAGCAATACCTTCCATATCAAACTGCATCCAGTATCACATCCTGTGGTGTTAAAACATTCTGAATAAAATTAAAACTGTGATATTTCAAGAATAGCATCAGTGCTATACCGAATACTGCACAGTTCTAGCAGAGAGGTCAAGAATTTTAACCAAATCTGGAATGAGTAATTGATGGACAGTGCTTGGCCAGGAGTTACATTAATGTTCATTCATTAAATACCAAATTAGTTGTGTGGGAAGGCCATCATTAATCAATTGTGTTTTCATGTTTGCAGGTAATAAATAAAACAACTGTTTCACACCTTTTCCTTAAATGTGAGAACTAGTTCTTGTTTTTGCATAATTTCCTCAACAAACTTCTGCAATTCAATCTATAAAAATCATTTAAAAGATTTTATTTCGTAACTTAACAAAAATTATTATATAATTGTTTACGGAAGTTCTTGTCCGAGACATACAAGGTAAATGCATGAACAGATTCTACCATCTTCTGTACAAGAACAATTCTCAATGCCATGAAAGCAGCATTTAACTGCGAAATGCAGATACGCTTTTACAAAGGAGGTACTACTTGTGAAGTTGATGCATGTATTACCTCGTGACAAACCACATGTTACAGATGTTGATATGGATTGCCCTTAGAAGAATTATATCTGGCATGTCTGGTAGGACTGCGATGATATAATTAAACAACATATTGAGTTAATTATGGTGCCAATCTCAGGTAGCTGCAGAGTAGTGGCAAGCAGTTGAACTACTTGGGCAACGCAGGGTTGCCAGATATTCGGGAAGAGGAATAAAAAACACACATTGGAGGCATTGCATTTTTAACAGACACCAAACTATAGGCTGTTCAAGGTAAAGTGAGCACTTTTGAGGCTCTCGTTACTTTTTCCTATCAGTCATATTTCATCATAGCACCACTTTCTTAAATAACTATTGCCATGTAGGTGATAAACAGAGTGTATATATTTCACTGAAATCGTAGATTAACGTCTAAGGCTGCAATAAAATATATCTATTGACTCTTCCAAATGAGAGGGATTCAAAAATTGCGCGCCTTACCATGAATAACCTATAATAAAGGTAATGTACACGCACAACGAATGCACATTAAGTTAGCCAAATTTAAAAACTATTAAGTGTACTAAATATTACAGAAACAAAATACTATACAGGTATTTATAAATACTTGTTTGAACATGGCACAGTAATAATTTGTCTGCAAGTACGGTTTTTATGTTCATATTTTGTTGCGTTACACAATTAATCTTAAAAACGTAACATTTATAATACTGTAACAAACAAGAACACTGCATGCAAAAATATTTACAAGGGAAATGGAAATGTGGGTAAAACCCAAATACTTGTCGGAAACAGTGAAAAGTTCCCAGGAAGCACTTGCTTTCTAATGCAGTGTTTCCGCACTTGTTCAGTAGAATTTCCCTCCACAAGACTTAAAACTTCGATCTTTCGTTACTAATGTTTTTACAGTAATTAATTTAAAGCTGTGGAAAAACTATTGTTTAAAATAGAGGATATGTATTTATTCAGTTAAATCTGCAGTATTTATTGTTGCTGATTAGTCTTTTAATTACTATTAGTACCACAGTTTCTTAATACACACAACATTAATAGCCAAATATATTTTTATTTTATAAACAACTAGGTTTATATGCTATGTCACTCAAACAATGGGTTTCCACCTTTTCACACCAAAATGAAAACGGCCAATATTATAAACTTCCTTACAAAACTGACAGCAAATACTTCTTGAAGTTCGTGGTTGTAGTGCCCTAAAACCATTCCTGAAAATCTTGATGTAAAAAGATAATTAAACGCTTATCTTCGTGTAATTTAAAGTAACCTTAAATGTTGTTCACTCGAAATTATGATATTATAACAGCTACAGATCACATCACCAAAAATCCTATCCTGTTCTGCTTTTTTGTTTTAACATCTTGCTCGCCTGCTGATAACTCCCCCGCATTGTTATAATTTTATCACATACATTGATGTTGCTACAGAAGGCTCACTGAAACTTTTCGTTTCAGTTAAGGTTGCAAGTAGGCTGCTGGGCTACCAAAAATATATATAAAGGACAGGAATTCAAGTACCCACGGTGTAGTACTTGTCGACGGGCACACACACAAAGAAGGACGACACATTTTCCACGCGTTTGCGCGATCGCGACGTTTCACCAGATAAGCCAGCTTCATCACGTGGCGAGTTGTACGACACTGCGGTATGGTGGAAGAGCGCCACTAGTAGTAAACCTAACCTAGCGGCCGGGTGGCAAACTAGGGTGCGGCGGGAAAATTTAAAAATTACCGGTATAGCTGATAGCATCTCTTCTGGCCCAAGCCAACAAAATCTTACATGCCACAACACAAAATACCATACTTGGGCACCACAAAAAAAAATAGTTAAGCTCAGTGAACTGTACATGGAAGCCTTGAAAACTGGCCTGTTGTTTACCAACTTGTATCTCAAGAAACCACCCCCTAGTCTCCCAGAAACCCCTGTCTCGCTTCAATATTCAACCTTCCCACACTACACCAACTATGCCCAAGACATTCCCATGCATAACCACAAAAGAGGAACAACCACCCCATAAAAACAAATCAAATGGACTGAACCTGTCCAACCAAAACCTCACTGCTACTGAGAACAATATTCTACAAAAAGGTCTCACCTTCTCCTCCTCCAAAAAGTTTGATAACTTCGCCACTGTAAAAGATGTACTAAGCTTCATACACGATCTCCGACTGAAACATTTTTTTTTGCTACCTCCCCACGCTAAGCTATAACAGTAGCACCATTGATCCAGCCCTGACCAAGTTCGCACCCCCATACACTTCAGACCCTCTTCCCTTAACTCCATCACATCGCCTTGAGCAGTTCATCACATACATCCTGGTCAACATTGCGGACACTGATTTTGCCATCTTATTACCTAACAACAGCAACATAACCTCTTCAGAAAGAAAAAAAATCTTCAATACAACCCAGACGCCAGACATGATACTGCCGGCCGACAAAGGCACAACCACAGTGATCCTCAACAAAACAGACTACATTCTAGAAGCAGAAAACCAACTCAAGGACGTATCCACATACGAAAGTCTAAGAGAAGACCCAATCACCAGATTCTGCGACCATGTCAATCAATTACTTCCCACAGCCCCCCTCAAGACCTATCCGAGGCTTCAATTAAACTGCTCAACCCAATTAAACCCACCACACCAGTTCTATACCTGCTTCCGAATATACACAAGGAACAACGGCAACTCCCAGGATATCCCATTGCATCAGGGATTGGCAGTTCCAATGAGAGAATCTCAGCCCTTGTAGATGCCCACCTTCAACCTTGGGTACAATAGCTTTCATCCTACATCGAGGACACTGACCACTTCCTTGAATGCTTGAGACACCTGAACCCCATTCCCCCAAGATGCATACATAGTCACCATAGATGTTACATTTCTCTGTACCAACATCCCCCACTCATCTGGACTGTCGGCCATAAAACATTACCTCAAGCAATGACCCCCACACAGCAATCCTTCTACCGCATTCCTTGTTGAACTCGCCAGGTTAACCCTCAGAAACTTCAGATTTCAAGACACACGCTACCTTCAGATCAAAGGCACAGAGATGGGTACACGTATGGACCCATCCTATGCCAATCTGTTTATAGGCAGGTTAGAAGAAAACTTCCTCAGTCACCAACCAACCCAACCAAACTGCTGGATGCGTTTCATCGACGATATCTTCATGATATGGACTTCCACTGAAGACAGCCTAATTTACTTTCTGAACAATTCAAACTCACACAGTTCACTCAAGTTCATCTGGTCATACTCCAAAACGCATGCCATATTCCTGGATGTTGAACTCACTCTCCACGATGGCACAATTCAAACTGCTGTACACACCAAACCCACCAACAACTTCCAGTACTTGCATTTCAACAGCTACCACCCATACAGTACCAAAACATTCCTACCCTACAGTCTCGCCACAAGAGTCGAATGTATCTGCTCCACCAACCGTGATCTCAACAAATAGTGTGAACAAATAGCCAGAGCATTACTCGACAGGGGCTACTCCGGGCACTTCGTCCATAAACAGATATTCAGCAAGCCATCTCAAATACTGGAACACAAAACAAGGTCAACAACTCTGATATATCCCTGGTGGTCCCATATCATGAAGGACTTAATAAACTGAGAAACATTCTCCACTCTGGATACAAAATTCTGACTTCCTCTCTACAAACACAAGACCTGCTCTACAAACTGCCCAGATTGGTCTTCAAAAGGCCAACAAACCTCTGCAACAAACTAGTTCATACAAAGCTGCAGCCCACCACAAATGCCAACCAAACTATCACACCCCCACAGCATCCCACCCCTGCAATAGCTCACGCTGTGGCTCCTGTGCCATCCACCAACCCTCAACTTCTTTCAATAGCAGACTCACTAGCCGTACATACTTCATCCACGGCAACTACAACTGTGTAACAGAAAATCTGATTTATCAGCTACAGTGCCAACACTGTAATGCAGAATACATCAGCCTCACCACCAACACACGGGCAGAGAATGAATGGCCCCAAAGCAGACACCAAATAAGCCATAACTGGTCACACCAATAACCTACAGGACAAACCAGTTGCCGCACATGCAGCATCACACAACAAAGATTTTGATTCCTGCTATAGTACCAGAGTTGTGAGAGCCCTACCACCTTCAAGCAATAGCTCAGAACTCAGACGCTGGAAATTAACTCACCAATTTATAACAAAATCCAGGCAGCCCGCCAGGCCTCAACATAAGATAATCACTTTTCATTTCATTAGAATTACAAATTTAACTCCACAAAATTGACTGTTATTTCTTGAATGTAATGCTAAAAGTAAATGGCATTGGAAAAATAATTACAACTAAAAACTCTATACATTAACTACATCATACACATAACAACTTCAGGAAGACTCTGGACATAAATATTGACTAAATTTTCTTATATCTGACTACGCGTTCACACACAGGTACACATGCTATATTCAACTGTTGCAACATAAGAAAGATGATGTATAAAAATTTTCCTCCAATTTAATACTTTTTATGAACATTTCCCTTTTGCTCACACTTAAGAAAAAATAATGAAATTTCCCACTAATGTGGGCGATTTCCCTCAATTTGGCAATACTGTCCTAATGAGTTTACTGATTATAGAAAGCATTGCTTACACAGTACAGAGTCCAAATATTTAAACTATTTGTGTTTTCATGCAACCCGTATCCAAGAGACTTATTAAAAGACAAGTGAGACGACCGCTTCAAAACCAGGATGTCCTCCTCAGAAGAGAGGTGGACATCTTCCCAGTAGTATTATCGAGTTATAAATTGTCGTCTGTTACAGGTTTGTTGGTGACGCCTGGGAAAGAAACACGAGCAGGAAAACACCATAGATCTACACCCATATCACGACATCTTGAAGTCCGTCAGTTGCTGAATCTTGACTCTTCTAGACAACCATCTACTAACTATTTGTTACGTTTATTTTATAAATATATGAAGGGTGTTCACAACTACTTTTTTTAATGGATTACGATTAAAATCATAAGTCTTATCTCAAGTCTTTCAATCCGGTTTTCCTCAGTGCTACAGTTTGTATGCACAATGTTGTCTCGTAAACTGACAATTTTATTCTCCTTGGGAACTGTTTACTTTTTAAACCAAGAAATTTTAATTCATCAACCATTCTACCATTAAGTAATATCTCTGCCTCCTCCACCACTCTTAATAATCTTGATTACAACAATCTGAAGCAGTTTCCCTTGTTACTTGAAACCCCTGCATCAATCATTTGTGTACCTTGTACAAAATGAATCATGCTATCACCTTTGTTTGGGGTTAACACATAAAGATGACAGCTCGGCCTACGTTTCGTCTTTTAATTTGCTTGATTTCAAACACAAAGTGTGAAGTCTATAACTACCTAAATCATTATTTTAGCTACCTTTCAAATTATTATACACACAAGTGACCTGACTCGTGCATGTTGACGACTGAAGGCACATGCACATTTCCGATATAATTTTTAAATTTTACACAATACTTTAATAGAATAATTGGTTACATATCAATGTTTTGGAAATAACAGGCTCTTAAGCGTGTTGCTAAGGCAGTACGAAGTGAGTTCCCACAATGAATGGTTGGCAAACTATTATCAACCAAGAATTAGTTTGTACACTTACATTCTGGTTATAAACTATACAATACTTATCACCATCTACAACCGAGTTGGTATGCTGATTGACTGAAGAAGTTACTGAAGGACTTCATCAGCCCAAAGCTGATCTCATTACATTTGTCATCAAAAGCATTGCCATTGCAGTTTGCACTATAAATTAAAAAGTGATACTTGAGAAAATGCTTAGTCTTGAAACGTTGCTACCACAAGTAATATCGTGTATCTGCCTAACTGACAAACCACCGTGTTCCTGACATTAAATAATGCATTATAGTAGACAAGGTATTTTAAAAATATAAATGTGAACGGTCAAAATTCTGAATGTTTTTGGAGCTAACATGTGTGTGATAATCTTTATATGTGTTACATTTTAACTACCATATATATTTACACTGGTTGAACATCACTGTCTAATAAAATTTTATTTTCTGACTGCAATTTTAATATTACTATGCAATACTTGTCAAATATTTGAAGATTCCATTACTGCAAAATCAAGAGTAAAGAGGAAAGTAATGCTTCCAATTTTCATTTGTATTTCCTGATAACTTTCCAACATTGGACGAAGATTTCCTAGAAACCATAAGGTAAAAAAATATTACGAAACGATGATTCAGCATGTTGTAAATAGAATTAGTGTTAAATTCACCCCTTTCAAAGTGCTGCCATCAACGGCACGTATTTCTTTGCACTGAAGAAAATGGCAACATTTTGGGTAAATCCTTCTGCCATGACAAGAAAAAAATAATAATTTGCACACACATACAAATGAACGTTTACGCATTGTTCAAAATAAGATTTTTTTATACAAATACATATGAAAAAATGAGGAGCATTACTTTTTAGGTCTAGGACTGTCCTTAAAAGAAGATAAATAAGTTTGTTACTAAATAACAGACTTGCACATGCATTTCAAAAATAAGTGAAGAATTTTGAGGTGACAGCACACATTTTGTGAAATGTATGCTGTCACATACTGTCATAAAAATGACACACTGTCATAAAAATATTTGCAATGCATTTCACAGTGTGAAATGTATTGCAAATATTTAGACGATGCAAACTATAATATATGTGATAATTTTTGTACATAATAAATATTAAGTGTCATTGCTGTATATTTTTAACTTGGTTGGAAATGTTAAAGGGACATTACAGTTTGTGTAACCAGCGTCATAAAAATGGCAATATGAGGAAATACATAGGGAATGGCAAAACTGAAGTCTAAAAGGTAATTTTTCAAGTGTACAGTAATTTTCTTATAAAGCCTTGAGGGCATTTCAGAATTGTATAATGACACTGATATTTGTCAAATCTACAACAAGAGTGGTGAATTGTACTTGTTTGAAAATGCCAGAGTAATTTCAATGAGTGTAGCCTATTTTTTTAACACTTGTACATGTTCTGTAAAATGTTAATAACAAATGTTTATCTGTGATGTACTGATCTGTATATTTAAAATTGTGCCATGTTTTCCTCTTGGTGTGTGTATCAACTGTGTGTACATATAGATGTGGTCCAAAGTTTGTAAATATATTATATATCATCGCTGTATTTACCTTTCAAAATATGTTTGAAAAATAATTATCTCTATTACTGTATTAGAAAATATAATGCCTAAATTTATATGTATTTTACTGTAGTTTTAAAGTGAATGTTACTATCATATATTTTTATATGGTGCAATGAAGACAAACATATTCATAAAAATATTTTAATATTTGTTGTGATACTGTGTGTAGTTGTTTATTTATACCTTTGCGACACCCTGAGAATGGAAAATTTGTTTAATTTAGTATGCGTGTGTACTCATAAAAGTCTTCAAACTTAAATATAAGTACTGCTGTAAGCTCAAGCTGTAATTATCTGTACATCAATGCACCAACATATCTTTCTACTGACCAAAACATTGACAATTAGATATAGAAATATGGCAACTATATTTTCATGATCTTCTCTTGATGTACAGTATTTATTCACTTTGCATTTTTTTACTACACCTTTATACTTTTTTTTATTTCTGTCTTGTAACTATTCTCCTTATTTGGTGAACTTGGAAGACCAGACAATCACAGCAAGTAAAGACAAATCTGTGTAAAGTGCGATAAAAGGAGCATAATAAATTGAAATTGTAAGATTAAATACTATTAGAAAAAAAAAAAACATTTTTATCTCATAAATAAAAACTGAAAAATACTTCATAGTATTTTTTAGAACTTCACCTGCTATCTAAGTCAGTTTTGATTCTGATTTAAGTTGAATATTAATATTTTTAAAACATGTCCATAGCAGATATTTTGGGCTTTGTTTATTTTCTGTACATGAGTAATTTCTATTTTACATTCCTACCAAAAAATAATTCTGCAAGCGACACTCCACTTGTGGAATGTGCTGTAATGCAATATTTAAACAGATACAGTAGCACTGATTTTTATTCCAATAATGATTTCCTTCTAACTGTAGTATGAATAATTCTATTAACACATTCGCTGCTGAAATAGCATTAATGCAAAATCTTGAAGTTCGTGTTCCTTAATTACTTAATACTGAACTATAATTTCTGGACACTTAGAGGGTGCTACGATGCAAACACGCTTGTAAAAGTCAGCTGCATTGGGTTTTGGTGATAATCCCTGCATGCCGTCAGATGTGTGTGCAAGCGTTTCCAGCGGCAAATGTGTTTTAATGCTCCTACATATCACATCTCTGAACTTGGTCATTTGCTTTCAATCAATATGGAGGGACATAGAACACTTAAATTTTATTAACTTATATGTAGAAATTTTTTTATTAGAGTAGTTAATTGTCCACTGACATCCATTATTACAGATTAATTGAATTCATACCGTGTAGAACATGGTCGCAAGTTAATAACTTTTATGTGGTCAAGGTACACTTACCACCTATTGTATTTATTTATACTTTTGTTATTTATTGTTCATTTCTTCAACACATAAAGGAATTGACACATATACTCCTACAAAATAATAGAGGTACTCATTTGTTCCTTTTCTGAATGTATTTACTGCAGTACAGTAAATGTGCACAACCATAATTGGTCCATTATAAAATAAATTTTAAAATTTTTTAAAATTTATTTACTATAAGTTTTCCTAATAATAAACTCACTTTCATTTTTAATTTAAGTCACTCCGCTGTTTTTCTTATTCATTTGAGCATCATAACAGCTTAATAAAACCATAACAAATTGGAACAAAATACTGTGATTAACAGATTTATAAACAGTTTAAGACATAATTCTTCAACACTTCAAGTTCGACCATGCTAATTTCAGTACCTAAAGTGACTTGACATGCTTAATAAAACAAAATAAACCTGGTAAATCATTTTATGAGGAGGATATTTTATTATGAAGACACAATTAATGTCTCACTTTCCTTGTTTTAAACAAGCTAGATATTAAATTTAAGTTTTTTGAGTAACTTACTGTATTTAGTGCACCTAGATCAAATTAATCAATACTTTGGCAATTTTTTATTTCCAGCAAAAACAGCTTGAATCATTTGCATGTTCCTTGGTTCTTTTTGTATAAAAGTCATCCATTTACAAAAAGGCCTATTTGTCTAAAACTGTAACACATTTTACTTTTTTTTTTTTTTTTTAATATATATCTGGAATCTATTATTTTAAATTAACTTATTACAGGTAATAATTTATACTTCTCCATTTTACTGTGCTTTGAACTAAACTGGTCCATATCTGAATGTTGCAGACTACTGTTCAACTTCAGTCTACATATTGACTGCTTTCTTACTTTAATAGAATGATGAATTTCCTTTGTCTTTAATATGATATTACAAACTTCAACAAAACCAAATTACTTGCATAAGAACATATTCAATGAATTTTATACCATATAATAGTCATTTTTTCTTGTTTCAGTTTCTTAAAAAAATATGCTTTTTGTATTAATATTTTTTATTCAGAAATCATTAACCGCACAAACTGAAACATGTTTAGACCATTTTTAATTTGTAGTTAAGATGAATATTCTTTGCACCAGCCAAAGAAAACATATAACGATACAGTTTTTTTTTTTCTAACCTACTCTAAAACTAAGTGTTATGTATTAGTCCGCGGTAGGAACGGGATTATTGCGTCTCAGGGCTAACCCCTTACGCTTACAAGGGAAGGAAGATCATGCGAGGAGACGTGCATCGCGGCAAAGAGGGATTGGGTTTCCCATGGCCGAGTTTGGCCATGGGAAACCTCCCTAATGTACTTATAGTTAACTAACTACATCTAGAAGAGAAAGGGAAAAACCGGCAAAGACACCGTAAAAACCCTTTTGACGGGAAAGAATTAAAAATTGTTACATGCATTATGAGAAAATGCTACAGGAGAAAGATTAACTACAGGAGAAAGATTCGATACAGACTTGCATTCAGCGATATGATACAAAATACCCCAATGAGCACAGTATTTCATCACCATCCCCCTTTAAGCCAAACATATTCTGGCAGAGATCTTATTGCTTGAAACTACATTCATGAAATGAAGCAACATAATATTTTTAGTTACACTGTGGATTTTTTTTTCAAAACTTGCCTTACAGCAAATACCAGTAAATACCACTCTCCTTCAATCGTGCCATGCTGGGATTAGTTTTCTTCTCCTTTGGTTTACTCAAAATAAAAAATTGTACCAAATCTTCTTAGTGATCAATGTAATTCCAAAACTGTTCACAACTACATTCTGTTGACTGCCATTTCTTAGGTGGCCTGCTTGTAAACTTTCGGAGTCGAAAGTTAATTTTTCGAATGTATATCTTCCCCAAGAAACAAAATTAAAAAAAAAAAAACACAAATAATGTTGCCAGAGAGTGATGGAGCTAGTAAGTTTGCATTTACTTTATTTAAGATAATGATCTGCACATTCTGTAATGTGTTTATGTTTTCATGCCCACTGCAGTAAACAATTTTGCTACACCGCAACCACTATCATGAAACAGCAGTAATTTAGGTCGCAATTTACATTGCCAGTGTTTCCATTACTATTATAAACTCAAAATTACTGTGACGATCTGCGAATGCTATAGAAAATTCATCACTAACAAATTTTTCTTACAAATGTATTTCTTTCTGTTGATTCCATTATGATGAGATGAAATGAAGGTGTGGACGTAATTGAAAATTGATAAGAGACCAATATTTAGTGGGAATGTGGCACGTACAGACTCCCATTCCTCAGCTCATTGTGTCATTTTGAGCACCTAGTCGGGAGATGTGGACCACTCTCTACGCATTTAACATCAACAACGCGCAGCATTCTGGCCACGCGCCAATCCACGTTTCCGGAAATTCACCGGTGTACACCGGACGTTCGAAAACTAATGTTTTGGTCGAGTTCAGTTGAACCGATGTATCCACCGATTCAACCGGCCTGAAACGTTGGTGGATCTGGTGGATGTGCACTAGGACATCGACCGATAAATTTTCAAACACAACCCGGCAAACACGTATTTAAATAAATAAAGCATTAGTGAATGGATAAGTCAAAGAAAGGCAAATGGCCATGTATAATTGCAACGGAAAAATGTTGTGCCTTTTAAATGTGCACAAACATCACAGAAACATGCGAGACTTAATTTGTATTTCATAAAGAAAGAGCATGTTTATTAGAAAACACGTTAGCACTGTGTTGATTATGGGTTTCCTGCAGTGGCATCATTTCAGCTTTTTAACTGGGGTAGCAAGGCCTACTGGGTGGTATGGAAGGGGGTCCTCCCCCGGAAAATGTTTTAAAAAACTAGTGTTAAATTGTTAGTTTTCGAAGCTTTTTCAGACTATTTTTACCACAAAATAATTGCTAACATTTTCTATTTACCCTAAAACATTCATTGTTAATTACTTTGATTAATAACCAAACCACTTGTAAAGTAAATATCGTTCACAAACCACTGGGTTGGACAATTCTGGGGTGGCAGCTGCCACCCCTTGCCACCCCCGAATTACGCTTATGATTTCCTGTATTATAAAGTTATTTTGCATGTATGTGATTATTCATTGCTTTCGGTACATAAACCACCTAATGTTCGGGAATTCTCTCAACCGGTGCACACCGGTGCACACCCGTGCACACCACAGCATTCACCACTGGTGGATCTACTGGTGAATTTCCGAAAACGCGGAATGCGTCAACAGCCACACCCCACCATTACCATTCACTATTTTTTGTGTAAAAAATAAAAGTCAAGCAATCCAGTGCTTTCTCATTAATCAGCAATTTATTTTACTTAATCATTACGAAAGTAGGGTTGCGCGAATGCATCTGTTTTGCTATCAAAATGAAAACAAAAAAAAATATGTTATGAAATTTCATGAAACTGAAACAAAGATAAAAATAATTACATAAGAGCTCAGTCTTAATGGAAGTTTAACAAATTTCATAACATGTTAGCAAATAATTCATTATGGCAAATTTGTTGCAAAACCAAACCAATTAAAAAAAAAAAAAAAATTGATATGGAGTATTTACTACAGGGGTTCTTGCTTACATTTAAATTTCCATTTTATGTAGTTATTTTGGTTACAAAAAAAATGAAAAAAAAACAAAATGATTCACATACAAAAATTTAAGCATAAATCCTTACGTGTGTATAATTCACTGCTTAATGTTGACTCTTAGTCACGGAAAAACTGTTATACTACTGTTTTATGGACTTTCCGTAGTCGCTGTAATTTCACATGGACTACTGGGTAACGGAACATATTTCCAGCTCCTCTTACATTTTACTTACTGATCATACAAGAAGTCCTCTTCTTTTGTGCAGTCTATATATTTAACAAATTTGAATACAGTCACGTCAGGTAACTGAACGCTTTTAAAAATAAGTCAGGTAATTAAACTCATTTAAAAGTGTTACCTTTTATCTTCCTTCCACACATTTCCAACGCACACAGGAAAAAAAAAAACCTTCAGTGGGCCTTAAAGACAGACAGGCATATGTGTGACGATCAAGTGAAAATGTAAATTGCTCCCAACACAAAAATGTTCCTTAGTAGCTATTCGTAACATAATGATATTTACAAACCTAAAAGTAATTAACTTTACTCGGTTACACTACAATTTAAATAAAACATTAAGAACCACAACTAATTTTCTCAACTAGCTGCCAAAAAAAACTGAAAATGTTGTCGGCGGTGGTTTTGATATGAATTTCTCTCGAAAAAAGACAAGAAAACACTCTAATACATTATGCTTGTAGGTTTTTTTTTCTTGGTCGGTGGTAATGAGCTTATGTGTGCGACTCAAAATGTAGTTGACGGACTTACAACCAGTGAAACAGAACATATTATGTCACAAACAAGGGATTCTGGATACTTTAAATGTTAAGAATGAATTTGGATCTTATTGGTATTTTACCACCTCATAATGTAATAATGGACATTTGGATAAAAATTTATACGGCACAGAGGTTCCTCCAGCTTAAAAATCTACAATTGTTTTTATGAATAAAAAAAATTCATTGACATCTGGGCAAACACACAACTCTATTCTCTCCCATTACTGTGTCACAGTACGTCAGCTAGCATTTATGTTTGAATGGAAATTTATCAAATGTTAATTCCCAATGTGTTCAATTAACTACGTACGTCAGAATAATGTATACATAAAGAGTGAACCATAAGTGTTACGCGAAGGGCTGCAGTGATGTAATGATCAGACAACTCACTTCTCACTCCAGCCAACCAGGCTCGATTCCTTACTGTTGATCTGCAGGTTTTCTCAGGGTACTCCCACTTATGTCACCATTACATTCCATCACTGCTCCATCTTCGCCTTGCTTTCACCATCAGCAATCAAGACCTTTCTGTGTGTGTGTGTCTCTCTTTCTCTCTCTCTCTCTATATATATGTGCATGTGTGTGTCTGTATTTGTGTTTATATGCCTCTGCCTTCCCACACTGCCCTCTCTAGTTCTCTCACGTTATAAACTAAGTTCAGTGTCACCAAAGCTGCTTTTAATACCCTCTAATATATAATTATTCATTATTAAGTTTTACAATGCACTTTTTTAATTTTTCTTATTATATAGCCTATATATATATATATTTATATTTATATATATTTATATAGGCTATATAATAAAAATAATAAAAAAGTATATAAATATATATATATAATTTTATAGCCTATATATATATATATATTTATATAGGCTATATAATAAAAATAAATAAAAAAGTGCATTGTAAAACTTAATAATGAATAATTATATTATAATAATTATAATTATATATATATATATAATTTATGGCACATTAAATTGTGAAGTAAGCTATGTTAAAAACACTGATCTGTTTATACTTGTACAAAAATTCTAACCAAGTTGGTAATGTTAATCAATGAAGAAAGGGTTTACATGATATTTGATATATTCCTAGTCAGGTGATGTAAAAGAAAGAAGCCTGAATTCAGTGTGTGGACATTGCTCTGAATGTGTCAAAGCTTAAGATACAAAGATTTGGACTGTGTCGAAAGTACGCAGAGAAAAGGTTGTACAAAGTTCGACAGTTGTTTTATATTCTTTTGGGAAATAAATGACATATGGATAGCACATAAAATGTTAAGACTGGCAGTGTCTGAGTGGCCTAGTTTTTATATAATCAGCATGAATGCAAAAATTTAATTTCTCCAATTTATCACTATGGTATGCTGTGGGTTATAAAACTTACTGGTAATTATTACTGAGAACATCTGAACTGTAACATGTGTTTTTGGCCAATAATAAACCCCTAAGTCGTAAACAAAAAATTTCGCAAATATTTATTATAATGTAATTGGTGGTGTCACATTGTATTTCTGGTATTTAACTGTCAAAAATTATTTTTACTGCAGCTGTTTGAATAAACTGTAAAACCATAATCTGCCAACACTGTTATTTATAAATATAGCTACCTATTTCCTACAAATTATATTAACTATTTTGCTTTATTTGGAGCTATTTTTCAATTGCACAATGACAAAATTTAGCCATGAGTGGAGAAAAATGAAGATCTACACAAAAAACCAACACCAGCTCTGATAAGACCTCCATAGATCTCTAGAATAACAACAGGATATCTCCTAACCCTGGAAAACTTGGAAATATCATGGAATTAAATTTTCATCCTGGAAAATCAGGAAATATCAGAAATTTTTTTTGCTGCCAGTTAAAAGAATTTAGTAACAGCGACAAAATAAATACATGTTTGCTATACTTTCAAAACAATTTCAATATTTCCAGTACTCAATCCCACATGAGTACGATTCATTGTTGCATTCTTAACAAAAGCGAAATCCACGAGTACCACCCTGTTGTGTTTCCTGTCTCCTTTTTTAAAACGTAATTAGTATCCTTGCAGCCTATTCCTGCCGTATCTTAATGCTTACATGTTTTTCTGCCATCTTGTGTCTGTCCTCAGTTTACTTTTCTATGCATTTTTGCCATAATTTTTTTTCTGGCATATAGCATTATATTACGCAGTCTTTAATGCTAAACACATTCTAAGGCAATTTCTCCATCCTTTATTATGTGGCCAGAAAACATTCACGAGCGCACTAACGTGTCGGAGATCACAAGGTTACACAATTACTGGCTCCACAAAGTTTCCTACAATGCCAAAAAGACAGACTTCCGCTACACGTCACGTAACTTTTCTGCCAACACGCCTCAGTTTAGGCCTATACCTGAGAGGCCTAACCCCAAAATGGCCATTTTCAGCTACGTCACCCCAAGCCAAGGTACGGTCTACAGAACTAGCACATCAACACTCGCTTGCCTTGACTGAACTCCTGCATTAACAGAATGTTTCACTGGCCAAACATCACAGCACTTACCAACAATCAAACCTAAAATTGCTAGTTCTAACTGTGCCGTCAGGCAGCTGAGGTTGGCAACACTGAACTAGCCGGCTTCCTTAGTCTCGGAGCAATTGCAGAATAGTGAATTTATTTTCACCTGCCTTATCCTGAATAACCATGCATGGTGGCAGTGGTGAACTGCGGAAATGTTGATTTTTTGACAGACAAATGTCCTGTAGTTGTCTCTTGCCTTAAACAGCATAATGACGGACCAAAAAGGGTCACACACGCAGGGTGGGGTAAGTAACCTCAAACCCCGCAGCTGATGGAATTCGCCAACCCGGCCTCGTGGCTGGCATGGGAGAGGAGGTTTTTGCGCTATATGTCTGTGTTTGAATATAGCTCTAAATCGCACAGTGAGAAGAGTGACATTCTTTTGTGTGTGTTGGGTGACAGAGCTGAGGAAATTCGGACACAGAACAGGTATCAAACACGCTTGAGCTGTCTCTAAAGGCGTTTAATATATATTTTACACCAAGGACCAACACAATTTTTTGAAAAATATACATTTAATTAATGCGTGCAACTGCCAGGTGAGTCAGTGACTATGTAACGGCTCTGCACACCTAGGCATCTAGTTGTGATTATGGTCGGCATGACGGACAGGTTAGACGAGCGAGCAGCTACAGTTACGGTAAAAGCTTACACAGGAGGGGAAGCTGTTTCAGCAGCGAAGCTTCAAGCGCAGCAGTCACCGGTGCGTCATCGGGAACAGCAGCCCAGCAGTGGAGAGGTTAACAGACTTCACAAGGGAAGTCGTTTAACTTCACAACAAAGCGTGTCGACACACCCAGGTACGTTCCGGCACAGATTTCCTACCCGGCCAGAAGAGGCACAATGCCACTTTTGTGGATCATCTGCACACGAGAGAATGAAGCGTCCTGCTCGCAAAGCAAAGTGCCTTACTTATAGTAGGTCGGGACACTAGACATCTGCATGTAAAGCTGGGGTTAAGCATAGTCAGGGTAAAATTTTTGCAGTGACAGGAAATGATAGGTACGAGGATAGTGAAAGTGAAAGAGCGGATACTTTTACAGGAGGACTGCGGTTAAATTCGCTGGGGAAAAGCAAATGGACCACTAATGTTAAGGTAGTAGAAATTGAGAGATTCACAGACTTTCTAATAGATACTGCTGCTGACATTACTTGTGTACCTAACTCAGTAGCGCCAGGGCATGTTTTAAAGCAGGTAAAAAGGACAGAACAGATTTCAGGTGCTGATTGCCACTCAAAATTTTGTAGCTGTAGTGCAGCGAAGCCCTGCAGGGATAGACAACGCTGCCACCATCTGCACCACGCACGTGGCTGAGGGAAACAGGCGACGATGTAATCGGTACATGCGTGGGAGGTGAGCTTGGCTGCTGGCAAGTCAGTACGTGCACATCATGCAGCTGGTAGTGAAAGGATGGAACGTGTTACGCAAGCGGAGCTAGCCGACGTGCACCTCGTGTACAGAGCACGCAGTGAAGCCGTACCTGCTGCGCTAGCCAGCGCGTCGTCGACCCTCCTGTGCAACATTTGCGTGGTTCCGTCGGAGATTGCGGAACGAGGGCTCTGTAACGGCGACGTGGCTGAATGCTGGAGCATCACGGACAAGGCAAACTGCAACATTTAGCGAGGATGTGCTTCGCTGTACTACATACTACAAGCACGTGTGTCATGTATTCCTCCTATTTGCACACCATTCGTTATTCTCTACGCTTGCCCTCCCTCAAAGTAACCAGTACTTACATCCACATAACATAGAGTGGATGGCAAGTGTGTTGCCTACTTCCCTTGCAGAGCTACACTGCACCTCCAAAATTATGAGTGGTTTTACTGACACAGCATATCTAGGTGTTTTACGATTTCTCAAAGCTGCTTCCCTTTTCCAATGTTGGACACATTTATATTGCAAAATTGCTTAAAAATTGGGAACCTAATAGCATTGCAAAAGTAATTTTGGGTTTTGCTGACGTTTGTGAGATGACGTTGTACTGACTTGGAGCTCAAAATTTTTTTTGTCAAAGCCGAGAGTTAGAGCGAACAATTACATATATAGCTTCTCGACACGAAAGCATGAAGCCTTTAATTTGCATTTCCACAATATCATATGAATTCATAGTAGTTATGAAGAAAAGTAGAATGAGTTTGTCAGTACCAAGATTAATATGGTAATTAAAACCAATAATCGCCATTTACTGCCAGTACTGGATGTACTCATAAACTGCAAATGCTTACGAGTAACAAAATTATTTTAATTCGCTCCACTACTACATTTTTCAATGCAACTGACTACCCCAAATGTAGTTACGAGTTATGATAATAAAACATACACTTTAAAAGTAGCAAATAAATAGGTACCTGTTCCACAGTTTGGTTGGTAACAGTGCTTGGGCTAGTGATGGTGCTAGAAACTGAAACTGTATCCCCATGCCAATTTGCAATTTGCAGAGATGGAACAGCATCTGGGCACAATATTTTTCTTTGTGGCAATCCTAAAAGTTCATTTCTTAAGTCTCGTTTGTAATATTCTTGGCGGAAATGTAAAGAACCGACTCTAGCATTATCTGGATTAAAAGTGTCACTTCGCTTACAGCGCAATACCCACACTCGTTTCAGTTTCTCGTTTTTTTCCGAAATCTATGATACAAAACGCTAGTAGTTTTTGACCCCCAATTAGTGCACTGTGCCATAGCACAATTAACTTTATACTTAGAAATTTTGCTCATTTCGAACACACTCAATAACGTAATGAAAAAGGACATAAGACTGCGAACCGCGAGTTCATACTGTTTGGCGCAACAGCTGCCACAGCACTCCATGGCTAGAGCCCTCCCTGCAACGTCAGCAGCAGGCGACGATACAAGTGAAGGAAAGCACGACACAAGTGAAGGAAAGTGCGGGAGTCGGGAATAGGCCCCTCCCTGCTTCACAAATGCACAGGACAAGTCGAAATTCAAGCCACACGGGAGGGTGCCAGATGTAATGTTGCTAGACGTGCCAGTTGTTGACACAGTCGAACATTGGGTCGCCTAACTCACTTGGAGGTGAACACTCAGACTCAAGTTTATAAAGGCGCCAAAATAAAAACAATCAGACGAGCCGGAAATATAGTTCCACTGGATTTAATCATACTTTGCACGTCAGTTACAACAGCGGCACAGAAAACAATGCAGTTCATTTACGGCAGCGGCGTACATAAAATACTTCACAGCAAACGAGCAGGAACGAGACGAGAATCTCAGTATAGATTCTTCTGCAGTCAAAAAAAAACTTGAATAGCGAGGATATTTAGGAAGGCGGGAGAGAAAGGCAACACAAGAGAAAATAGACTCTCTCCCGGTGCCTTGAATGAATAACCCCTCACACCGATGGAAATAATTAAGTAGTTTAAGGTTAGTACAAAATATGATGAAAAAGAAAGATAACGGGCGTTGCTGGTGTGAGCTGCAAACGCGACTCGCATGTACTCTTCAAACGTCCATCTTGGGTTCTCACCGGCTGGAAACTGACAAACTAGGGCATGAAGGAGGCCACGCCTACTGGGTCATTATTCCATGTGAAATCAACAAATGGGCTTTGCCACACAATTTCTGATTTTGATGAAATTTGGTAGATTATATGCACCAATCCTCTAGACTCCAAAACAATTTTTAAAACATATTTTAAATATTTGCTTTCATTGATACAGTCTACTGTTTGCAGCGTAGGCAAGCAAAAAATGGCATTTCAGTATTATTTTCTAAAATCTGCATAAAGTTTATTTAAATTAGGAATGATGTCAGCTATGGCTCATTTGAAAGCTTAAGGAATGTACTTTATTTTTCGCTTGGCTGAAATTAGGTTTAAGTTGAGCTTAAGCAGAGATTTTGGGGCATACATTTTAATTTATTAAGTGATTTTTAAAGATTTTTAGACTTAAAAAACACAATAAAGGATTCGAAGTAACATGCTAGAATTTTTTTCTTTTTAACTCATGTAGGAGTATTATGAGCAGAAAAAAATTTGAGCTGTTACTGAAAATCCTTTAACCTAAAAAAATTGCATGAATTTTGAAAATTTTTGAAAATTGCCATTTTCAGAGCTTAGAAAACACACGTGGGACAGGTTTTAAAAATTTGAAAATGCTACAATACCAAGACCTTACTCTAATACAAAAAGAAAAATAAATTCATGTTGTTACTACCAAGGGTTTAGGTACCAGGAACCTTTGAAGTGGCAGGTTATGACTCACTGGTCCTTGTGCCTTGAGAGGAGGTACTCTCTGTCTCCTGTAACTTGGCAAGATTTTTGACGGTTCGACGAAAGTAGCGCCAATGTTTACTTTTCGTTTATGTATCCTTTCACCATCAACTGGTGCGTCAAGTGCGGCTGTATATTTATTTTATCAACACACTGTCAGCTAATCCACTTTCCATTGTAATGTTAAACAAATTTTAAGGTACTTATAGATGGACATGTGTCTAAAAAATTTGTAGGTTATAAAAGTAAAAATAGAAAACCTTGCAAAAATTGAAATATTTAACTCTTTTTTTATTTATTACCGACAACAAATTTGTGTTAACATTTGTGAGACGGTAATTGTAGTTCTTATCACACTTTGGATGTTACAGATAATATGTCAAGATTGGAAATAAAAGTGATTCGGGAAACTTGCTTGACAACGCACTTTTCATTCGCCAACAAACAACTTACCAACGACTTTTGCAAAGCAGTTGTTCTGCTATTACTGATACTAAAAAGCTTGAGTTAGAAATATGTGCCGTGGAATAACGTAAGAATAGCTTCAAAACTAACCACGCACATCCCACATTCTTCGTTTTATTAATACAGAATAGTAACAACACAAAAAGAACAAAAATATGGGTTTGCGGGAGAACTTGGCGTGTAATGGACGTAGGCGTAGCGAAAACGATTACCGGCGCAATAGAAATAACTAGTAATGAAAATTGCTGTACACGAAAATACAAATTTTACTTAAAAAATATACAGAGCTCGCAGACAAATAAAACTATTGGCATCTGTTCGTAAATTTGTTATTTTACACAAGAAAACTATTTTTTTTTCCCTGGCTGGTTGTGGTTCGGGAACTGCGTAACAGATAGCTTGGAAGGGCCTGTTGTAACAGATGGCATGTTGTGAGCCAAGCGTGTACCTCAACAGGTAACAGCAGGTTGGACTGCCTCTCGATTAAGTCTTTGTAAAAGTTCACTTTTCTCCTATTACTGGCTCAAAACGACAAGAGTTTGAAATATATTTCGTCAAATTATTTTTAAAATTATTCAACTATACCCTTTGATATTTCTGTAGGCTTTTGGAATTAATATCACGCATGTATGGAAGGCGTGGAGAGTGGGGGTACTACATAAAATGAACTTCCAATGTTTGAAGTTGCATTTCATTTTGAACACATACACATTACTACTTTAGCACGAAGTTTAGTTTGTAACACTAATAACAGCTGGTTTGTGATCACGTAAAATAAAACGTATTAATTCATCGAGGAACTCTATTATCTGCGTATTTTCTGCTTGTTTGATGTGAGTCGGCAGTGTAGTCAGAATAGCCAACGTAATATTAATTTTCATTTGTTCATGCATCAGCTGATACATGATTTTTTAAATGGCACATTGTTTATTTAGTATATGTCAAGTTGCCACTCACCGACTGTCACAATTTTGCCAAGTTATATGAGTCAGAGAGTATGTGAACAAGAATCCAAGGATGTGTGTTTGGCTGGCTGGTGAATCACCTTGCTGGCATGCTGTCGTTAGTCGTCCACTATATAGCAACAATTCTGGAATGCTATAAGACCCAGCTCCCCTGCTCAGTTATTGATCTGACGAGGAGCATATATGTTGTGTGCTGTGTTGCGGTCTCTATACCAATTTGATTTTGGTTTATTCTTTTAGCTTCAGTGCCTTATGCAGTTTAGGGTGAGAATTTTGCATTATATGATTGTAAAGTAACTGAATTACAATGGAATGTTCATGTTCTATTGGCATTTCTACAGGAAGTGTATGTCACAAACTGTCTTACTCTAGGTCCTCTGAATTGCATAATATTTCTGAGTTTACTGAAGAACAGAAAACATTATTTTCATTGAGAACTAATTGTATTGATGTAAAAACTGTTTGTACTTTTCATAAGGCTGAATTCCTGGGCAGATACTTTCACATTTACGGCAAGTCTTGTTCAGACCCTAACAATGTCCACTGAAAAACTGTTTAAATATCACCGCGGGAAATATCAATAAAACTTTCAGACTGCAATCCCGAGTTAAATTTAATCCCAGGGAAAGCACTGTGCACAAAATGCTCAAACAAAATTCAAAGACCAAAACAAGACACAGATGTCAACAGCGAAGATGAATGTTTAGATGTTTATGAACCTGAACCTGTTCTTGAGTCTATTAATGAAACTTGTTTGGCAATTGGCATTTCTCCTGTCAAGATGCAGAAGTTGTCAAATGAAGCTAGACCCTCACAGGTAAAGAAGAAAGTTACTTCTGTTACAGAAAAGCTAAGTACATCTTTTGAGTTGAACATTTAGACTGGCAATGAAAATATGTCAAATAAGGTGAATGCTGATTTTCGTAATGAGTATGAACAATTGATTCACAAGCTTAAAGACAAAATGAAGACTGCTTCTTCTACTCAAGGAAAGGTTAGTATTTTGAGTTTGCTTCCTAGCAGCTGGAGCATTGCTAAAGTTCAGGGTTATTTAACGTTAGCCAATCTGTCAGGTCCAATCTGTCAAGAACATTGACTGAAAAGGATGGGATTTTGCCACAAACAGGGAAGCAACAGGGTAGAAATAAACTTGATGACGTTTCAATAAAAACTGTTCAAGATTTCAATGAAAATGACAAGTACAGCAGGTAAAAAAGATTGTGTGCGTGCAGTACTGCAAGAAGGATGGGATAATTTTGATAAAAATGTAAACAGAATCGGAATTCAAACTGTGGGTTTCAACAGACCGTCGTGAGCTGTCTACTTGTGTTCTTCCATTTGTAGAGTACTTGGATAAGATAGCGGAAAGGTTTGAGCAGCTTCGAGGCCACCATTTTACTGCAAAGAAACAAACAGAATTCTTGAGTACAAAGAAGACAATTCCGCCGGAGGAAGAATGCATACTAATGGGGGATTTTTTTCTGAAAAGTTTTCCTTTGTTGCACCACACGAGGTACAATCCTACCATTGGTTTAGTTACCAGGCAACCATACATCCCTTTGTGTTGTACTTCAAAGAAAATGGAGAGTTCATGAACAGTTACTTTTGATTTATCAGCGATTCATTGGAACAAAACACCACCACCTTGTAATGACGCAGTATTCTTAATTTTCGGGACACATGTTTCATTTTCTTTCGTTTTGCTAAGCTACGTAATATTTTTATCGGATTCAAAATGAAAGCCGCGGTGGTATGTTTTACCGTGATAGTTTGTTTATCGGGCGGACGTTTGCCGTTTTGTTTCGAGCGTCGTAGTTTTCAGTAAGCGTCAACATTAGATTAGCTTTTTTCAGACTGCGTCGACAGTTTTAGTTCCTACGATGCAGTTTTGATAACGGGTGGAGAGCGTGCATGGCAGCCGATACCAGGCCCTTATCTGGGGAGAGGGGAGTGATAGGCAGCACAAGTACACGTGTGCCTGTCGCCTTCAGTCAGTCGTCTCAAGTCAGTTGTCATCCAGGGCTCGCCTAGGCCGCGTCGGGCTTAGAGCTAACCCCCACACCGGCAAACTAGACCTTACTAGATTATTTCTCCGCCGGTGTGGGAGGTCGTTGCATTTAATTTTCTTCGGACACGTTTTTAAGAAATGAGATACTTCATAAACAACTGTGGCGCTGATCTACACTTGTCTATTTATCTGTGAACGGTTCGTACTCTGCATACTTGAACTTCGTATGTGAACTGTGTCACTAAAATGGTAAATAAAAGTATAGAACAAATACTCTGGAACTTGACTTTATTTCATAAGTAATTGGCGTCCATTTTACAGAGTCTCGTGTTCCTCCGTCTTGAGCTAGTCGAGTGGAAAGTTATAGGTAGTCGGCAACTGAAAGCCGGCTATAACTTTGCAACTGTAGCGTGCAACATTACAACCTTCTATGCCTTTAAAAAATTACTTATGGTCAGTCTAAAATCTTTCCTCCCTCAAGTGAAAAAAGTTATTTACTTTTCTGAAGGTTCAGCGGCACAGTACAAAAAACCAGAAGAACTTTATAAATCTGTGTCACCATGAAGATGATTTTGGAGTTCCAGCAGAATGGCATTTTTTAGGCCACATGCCATGGAAAGGAACCATGTGATGGAATTGGTGGGACAGTTACAAGAATTGTGAGAAAGGCAAGTCTTCAGAGGACTGTAGAAAACCATATCATCACTCGCCTAGATATGTTACTAGTTTTGTGTGGACAATATAAAGAACATACATTTCCTGTCCTGTTCAAATCAAGATGTTGAAGAGGTTGAACAACAACTGTAGACACGGTTCCAACTCGCCACTTGAATACCTCAAACTAGAACATTCAACAGTTTTGTTCCTGTCAGCGAAAGTGTCCTTCACATCCGTGTAACATCCCTTTCAGTGTAATACAAAACTGTTACAGTGAATAAGGAAGCTGAAGTTCAGAATCATACAAAACTACAGCCAAATCTGAGGGATTACGTGTGCTGTGTGTATCATACAGAATGATGGATCGGTGAAGTTCTTGGAAGTGAAAGTTCACGATACTGAAGACGAATATAGGATTCACTTTTTCCATCCTCGAGGCTCTGGCTCCTCTTTCAAGAAATCAGCTTGTGACAACAACACATGGGTCCAGGAAAAAAACACTCTTAGTATTCTCTCCCCCAGAGAAATGTCCACGGCGGCCACTGGAAAATGTCGCAACATCTCACCACAGATGAACGAGCACCTGTCAACTTCTCTGAATGAATATATGTCAACACAATACATGTAAAACCAATAAGTAATTTCCATTTTAAAAAGTTATTAATATATAACATTAAGCCAAATTCAGGTTTTTAAATATAATTATTGCATCTGCTTGCCCTCGCATACGGTTAGTGATGTAACTGCTGTTCTACAGTTAATCCTAAGGCTCATGGCACCTAAACCCGCGGGAATAAAAACATGATCTCTTTCTGTTTTAAAGTTCACTGTAAGGACTTGTATTCTAGCTTTTTCAAATTTTTAAAACCATAGAATTATGAGGTATGCCGACCTTCTGTTATACGTGTCTTACGTTGAGAACTGGAACGTTTCACCAACGTGCACCTATTCATATTTGATCGATTGCTGCTCTCAATATACAGTTCTCTTTGGATTCTCTCTTTATGGACAGTATCACATTCGATACCGGTTCTCTTTACCAAAATTCCAGCTAACACCAGGTGTAGACCTACCCTGTGACACACTTCTCTCAGCTGTAATAATTTATGATGAATATGAACAGGATCAAGCATTTGTGTATTTACATACTACATTGTACAGGATGAGTATAAAAGAATACCCCAACTTTGAAGATCTATAATATCAAAACCAAACAACCTACAACCTTGATTGACCAATCAAATTAACCGTGCAATGCTGAAGTTTGTTTACCATACATTCATAAATGTTCAATGTGACCACCACGAGCGGCCCGAATGACATCTAAGCGATAATAAAACTCGTTCCACACTCTTGTCAGCATGTCCAGTGTTACGGTTTGGATGGCGTTCGTAACTCTCGGTTTGAGGTAGTGAAGGAGAAGCAAGCTCGCATTCGACACGTTAATGTGAAGGGGACAGTCTGATGTTTTCTTTATGAGCTGAGAGATGTCACTGGGAGCGTCTGTCGTCGCACTATGAGCGTGTGTTGTATGTTAGTCTGCATCACAACAACACAAGGCGTTCTGTGTTATTTAGGTTGCTAAATGTGAATCGCTTACAACTGTTTAGCAGGGAAAAATACTGGCATGTTACTTTAAATCCATCATTGTATTTTTTAAGCCTAAAAATTTTTGAAAAATCATTTAATAAATTAAAATGTAAGCCCCAAAATCTCTGCTTAGGCTTAACTGAAAACTAACTTTGGCTAAACAAAAAGAAAAGGGCATTCCTTAAGCTTTCAAATGAACCCTAGACGACATTGTCCCTAATTCAAAAAAACTTTATTCAGATTTTAGAAAATAGCACTGAAATGCCATTTTTTGCTTGTCCATGCTACAAACAGCAGGCTATATCAAAGAAAGTAATTATTTTTTTTAATATTATAAAAATTTTTTTGGAGTCTAGATGATTGGTGCATATAACCTACCAAATCTAAAATGAACTAGCAAATTTTATTTGTAAAATTTGTTGATTTCACATGGAATGACTCTACTATAAGTATGTTCTCCAAGCTTTATTGCACCACAGAAAACTGCCTAATCGGGGTGTCACGTGACGCTGTCATATCTAAAAATAGCACAGACACCCCTCGCAACACTGGTGTGTATCTGATCACGTCGCCACAGCGCGATCCTTGTCATCCTGACTATGTTGCACCATATTGCAACAGCCAACTAGGTACGTGTCCTTAGCTTACTAGTAAAAGAAAAGGATGTTGCATCACCTTATGATGATTATTGCTACTGCCATACGACTTGCAATCAAAAATATATCAAATAAATACAAATTGCTAATATCTCAAATTTCAACCACTGAATAAATAACATTATTCCCCAAAAGTACAGAAAAATAAAATATTTCCCACACATATAAATTACTATTATGTGCAACATTACAATATTTTAAAATTCCCCTGCCTGTATCATGCTGCATTATGTTGCATTTCTTTACCCAGCCATCACAAGTAGGTCTTGTTTGTCGTATGATTTCAACATCATCCTCGAATTCTGTTTCTTCCACCTGTGATTCCTCTACTTGAGATTCTTGCACACCTGGTTCTGGATCTGTCATGCTTGTTTCAGTGTCGTATTTCTTGATGACATTCAAAAGAAATTGAAGATTGGCTGTGTACCAGTATTGTCTTGTTACGCATTGGCCTTTTTTTTTTTTTTTCCCAGGTGCATTTTTGATGTTTTGACACTTGCCCTGTACGAGGTGACCTGAAATGGAAGATGCAAATAAATACTTCCTTGGTTATTTAGGAGACCATAATATATTGTAATCAGCACTAATTTTACACAAACACACAGGACCATATTAAGATGACACGTGACATTATCTAAACCTAAACACGTTAATTCAGAAACATGTTCACCGCACACGTAACACATTAGAACCACAACATAACTAAATTTAGGGCAAGTGAATTATTTTGCACATGACTGTAGTGTGTAGTGGTCACTTTATGTCCCTGCTATAATGGCATTTCCTATATCCTGAAATAACAAGAAAATTTGTGCATACACCATCTTGGAGTTTACTCGCCAGTTTTCAAGTACCAAATACATGTCATCAACTGTTACTCAGTTTGGTCTGCCACAACTCTGTCTAAGTCATCTCATGTCAGTCGTTTAGCTACCTGGCTCTCAGAACCCTACAGTGATCTTAGTCTGAATCATCAACAGTAGACACATGACCAGGTAAGTAACAAATCTGTGACAGCATTAATTTATATCAATGTAGAATGTTGGTACATTAGGTAACAGTTGTTTTTCAGTGGCATTTATCAACTTGGTGCTTTGCTTGTGTGTAGATTATTACAGAAAAATAACCATGTACAATATCACTTTGAAACTTGGGTAGCAAATATACCTAAAGGATGAGTATAAAAGAATACCCCAACTTTGAAGGTGTATAATATAAAAACCAAACAACCTACAACCTTGGTTGACAAATCAAATGAACCGTGGAACTGTGAAGTTCGTTTACCATATCTTCATAAATGTTCAATGTGACCACCACGAGCGGCCCGAACGACATCTACGCGATAATCAAACTCGTTCCACACTCTTGTCAGCATGTCCGGTGTTACGGTTTGGATGGCGTCCGTAATTCTCGTTTTGAGGTCGTCAATGTTAGCCGGCAATGGTGGACGAAACACTTGATCCTTTATGTACCCCCATACAAAAGAATTGCGTGGGGTAAGATCCGGGCTTCTTGGGGGGCCAGTGATGAAGAGCCTGGTCACCAGCTTCTCCTCGACCAATCCAGCGTTGCGGCAACGTCTCGTTCAGGTATCCGGGAACAGCTAGGTGCCAATGGGGTGGTGCACCATCCTACTGGAAGATGTAGTCCCCCGTCGCCTCTTCTAACTGAGGAAACAACCACTATTTAAGCAAGTCTAAATAAGGTATTCCAGTAACAGTGGGCCGAAAACAGTGTCTCTGGATACAGAGTTTTCCTGTAAAATAAAACAGACAAAATTACTGGGACAGGGTAGAATAAAGATTTGACTGACCGAAAAGACAGCTGAAGCCAAGCTGCTACATCCTGCAGAGTGGGCGAAGCTGGGAATAACACCTATCGTTAGAGACCTGCAAAATTTGCATTATTTTCTGAAGAGAGAATAGATTTCAAACTCATGTGTGTTTTATATTGCTCTTGTCATTGGATTACAGTTGGTTTGACATGCCCTGGGCGGCCTTGAACCGATCGAAAACAAGTATTGACAAGATAGTTCAATCACGTCTCACCTAGTCAAGAGGGAATATGGGTCCTCACTTTTGCAGAAGCCAATAAAAAAAATGACATAGACTGAAGTGTACATAGCATGGTGAAGTCTACCGTGCCGCCAAAAAATAATGTGAATTTCGCGGGGGTCTCTACCTATTGCTGGCTTTGTTAGTTTGATTACAAAATATACAATAAGAAAACACTCTATAATTAGAAACAAATGAACAGTAATGATTAATGAGTGCTGCTAATCAGTTTTGCATTTGACATTAGTGCATATAATTTACCCTAATACATGTTTGACATTAATTATAATAATATAAAAAACCTGGTTCACTCGTAGTTATGTTGATTTCACAATGAATTGGAAAGGGCATGGGGAATAAATAAACACTGAATACATCAGTTGTAGTCCACCAGTTTTTTGTAAGACATATAAAAACTAAAAAAGGACAATCTTAGATTATAGTTTTTGAGAAATTTGTGAGCAACTATTTTGCTATACTTTTGCATTTGTTTTTCATAGTATCTCGCACAACAAAGACATATAAAAATTTCTGCATCACAGATAGTTTGGTAGGAACACACTACTCTGGCAGAACATTTGCTACAAAATTAGTAAAAAATATCTATGTAGGATTGCACTTTCTTAATTTTTCTCTACTAGCATTTGTAAAATACCATTATTTTTCATTGTGTTAATTTATGTCCCATGCACTCATAATGAAATCCTGTGAGAACTACGCAACAGTTAAGAGAACTTATGGTATCGCACTAACCCACCCTAGACAACATGCACTGCACAGCATATGCTTGTGTGATTCATGTGGCACAACATCAGTTTAACCCCCAACGGCCTTGACCTCAAGTACTTGAGGATCAAGTCTTTCCATCGGAGTATTACTGCTTCAATGTTCTAAAAGTTCAAGCACAGCATAAATAAAAATTTTCATAATTAATTATTAAATTTAAATAAATAAAAAANACCCATCACCTAAACATAGTGAGTTAATTTTCTTTGTAGCTCACTGGAAGTAATAATATTAGAAGCAATCCCTAAGACATTTGGTCAAACACAGGGATCCAGCAGAAACTTTCATAACAAATTCAGCTATTCCATTATCATGGCAGCTGTCTAAATTACTGAAACTTATGTTGATCATAGGAGAGCAGCATAATATTTGGTTTTATAAATGTACCATAACCAAACTGGTTCTCAGATTTCCAATCAGCAGACTGAATTACTGAAATTTTCGAAACCAGTTAGTATCACATGGACTGTTCCCTTCTCTAATGGAATCAATGATTCTGTAACGGCTTGCGGACTGCCAAAGTTTTGGTGAGAAATTTGAAACTACCTGTATATCTGGATGGTGCTGCAGACACATGTAATCAGATGGCATGAAAGAAGAAATGGTACCATTCAAGAAAAGGAACAGTTTACATACATAAACTCAGAATAGAAGGTGATATTTTCATTCAGTCCCAGCGGTTGGGTGACAGCTGATGACTTTAAGAACTAAACTCGCCCAACAAACCCCTGTGGATGCTTGCTGGTACACAAAAAGTGCAACTGAATATTACTGCTAAATCCATATCAAAAGGACGCTAAAGATAAGAAGTGATTTACGAACAGACCAGTTTTTATCATATACAGGTACATGAATGACAAGTCAGTTAACTCTGCGTCCTTCCACCACAATGACCCAGGCTTGATTCCTGGCACCAGGGGCAGATCTAAGGAGGACTATGGGCCTCAAAGGCCCCTCCCTCTCCATGGTGTTTAACTTTACACTATTTAAAATGAGCTTATCCTTGAAAACAAGTACAGAGTGAATAATGTATTAATACATTCGCGCCACGAGCGCTGTCGGGTACATATCCAAGCCTCAGCCTCTGGTGCTCCCCCTAGTGTACAGCAGTGGCCGAACGCCACCTCTCATTTTGCCTCTGTACCGTTCCTATTTACAAGCGAGTCAACTTCTTGCCCCACCTGGGAGTCCAGCAATCCGTACGACGCCGCGCTCCAGTCTGAGTGGATAGACCCACCCCCCCCGCTTGCCTTGCCCTGGCTGGAGGCACTGAACGCACAAGCTCGCTGCGCATCAAGGGAGGTTTCCCCCTCCATGTGGCCTGCTCCAGCCACCCCTCACTCGCCACGTCTCTTGAGGATATTTATTCTTTTGCACGCCCTCCAGATGGGGCAGTTCGCATCAGCTCTGTAGCTGCAACTCTTGCTATCTCGCCACGCTTGCCTTCAGCAGTATCAGTGAAACTTAGCCGTATTACATTACATTACTATTGTCAGAACTTGTGTTTCTCAACACACTAGGAAGAAGCTCTTGTCATGGAGCCTTCTCCTTGCTTCGAGTGCTGGCCCTGTGCCTCGTCCGCGTCGAACGTAGTTGTATTGGGGTTGCTCTCGCCATAACTTTGATTGATATCTTGTTGTCGCACTGCGGCAAACTTGGTCCCTCGTCCATCAGACGTTAGCGGGCACGTGTAGGAGATGTATGTCTTGTTGACGCAATAAAACATATATCTACCAGTTAACCTCTTTTGGTCCGATCATTCTCTTTCGCTTCCCTTACCCACTTTGCCTTCTGTGTGAATATCCATTCAACTACTTCTCGGTGCATGCACGATCGCCGCGATAGAGTTTTGAACCAAAGTCCTCACTGAAGGGCGCTCCCACCTCTTGTCAATGTTTGGTGTCAAGTGCTAGCTGGTCATCCGCTCTAGCACCACTGTGACAAGGAGCAGGCCCATACGAACGTTTGTTTTTTCACTGTTCTACTGTAGAGTTCTGTTCTACATGTATAAGTGCCCTCATTGCCTCTGTCACTGTGCGGTTCACAGAGTGTTTCCCTTTGTGACTGGGAGAAGAAGAAGAAAATTTGTTTATGCCTGACCTTACTTAGCCATTGGCCATCCGAGGTGTTATTATTCATTTTTAAATTTTGTCGAAACATGAATTTAATAAGTTTAAGGGCTCAGAAATATCATCATTATAAAAAAAAATTCTAATACTAAACAAAAGATTAAAAAGAAAAAGAAACAAATTGATTACATTCTAAAATAAAGAAGAAGAAGAAGAAAAAGAAAACTTTTGGTTACATTCAAAATAGAGATTACGTTACAGGTTAAAATCGGTGCCTCTGTCCCCTTTCCGTAAACACTCCATCCTACTCTTATTGTCTTCCCTTGCGGAGACAGAGGGCTGATATGTTATTAGTTGAAATGTCCGTATTTTGTTATGTTGTTGCTATGTTATGAAGTGTCTATGTTTTATGTTGATGTGCTTGTTCTATTGTTCCTATCGTTCGTTTTGGTGTCCGTGTTGTGTTGTTTGAGTCAATGGTAGGTCACTCCCGGCAGGCCCTGCCCGCAGACACCGCCCCGGACAACCGATCAGAAATTGCTGGCCGGCACGGCATCGCCAAGCGCAGCCCGCCAGCCCCCCCACACCCCACCCATCGTGTTGTTGTGTAGCTCTAGGCCAGGGACAAGCGCACGCGCCAAACAACGCCCGCCGCCACCACCTCGACCAACCGGCCCACCAGCAAACTATCCGGCTTCTGGACGGTTCGCAAGGGCCACCATCGGTCGACGCAGCGCTGCCGGACACGATCAACCAACCGCCCACCCCCACCCAGAGCTAGTATAAATGTGTTTTTGTATAGTTATGGTTAAATTATTCCCGGTATTGATTTTAGATTTAACTTTTACATTTTGAACTTTTACATTATGTTGTATAAAATTATCATTCGGCACCGATTTTAATACTTAAGTTATTTTCCAATTATATTTAAATTCTTGATTTTAAATTTTGACTCAAATTTTAACAATTTTTTTTAAAAACCACTGTCAAGCGAACTTCTACAGGGTACATTCGAAATTTTGGATTTGAAGGTTCACAACTTTTTGGATTTCTACTGGGCTTGGAAATCTATGGGGTCCCGCACTCTGTTCTTTTGAGTGCGGGAAGGCGGCTGTTCGTCTAGGCGCCCATGAATTTTGTTGAATTTATTACTATTAACTCAAGCCCCTCTCTTGTCAGAGAAGGGCGAGCTTTCATTACTACGATTTATATACTATTGTTACTATTACTAATTAATTTACTGTTACTATTCCCGCCAGGCCCCGCCTGCCGTCACCACCCCGACCAACCTGCCTACCAGCAATCTATCCGGTCTCCGGACGGATCACAAGGGCCACCACCGGTCGGCGCGGCGCCGCCAGACACGACCCGACGCAAACTATTTTTCTGAGTTCTTCCCTAAGCTCATTTTCCAGTCCGGGCTGACAATCGTCTGAGACAAATTACCCTTCAGGACTGCCAGACCTTCCCTTCTGGCGAACGTAGGGAATGGAGCTGTACCGCACACTGGCACCTAGTCCACGGAGATGTCCAGGTGGCACTATAAATCAAATCGAAGCTAACAATGCAAAACAAATGAATAAAGTAAGATTTTACATAAATATTAATATTTCCCAATCAAATTCAAACAATTCAGGCTATTTTTTTTTTTTTTTTTTAATAAAGTTACAAAATTACTAAGGCTACTCCAAGTACTCTCCGACCCTTGGCAGTCCACGGAACCCAGTATTAAATTTTTTACTAATTTACTGCTCCATTTTCCTTTTTCGTTATCATTAGCTAATTCCATTCTGCCGTATACGTTAATGTAATGCCTATAAATTTCAAACCAATTTATCGGTCCAAAGCCTCTTTGCTGTCCTGATTCCTCTAGATATTGTTTTAATGTTTTTGCATCAGTGGGCAGATTCTCTCTCGCCAGAATTCTCTTCATGACACACTCGCACTGGGGAAAACAGATGTTTTCCCCACCTTCAATTGTTTTCCTTACCACTAATTGAATTGCTATTAATAAATGTTCTGTAATTTCTAGTTTGCTGAATTTTAGTCTTTTCACAAATTCTTTGTACACTAAAGCTGGATCAAAACTGTTTACACTGGGTTCATATGGAAGTGCTTCCGGCCGGAGGACACCCAAGCGACCTTCTTTTTTTTTTGCTGTTTCATCATTCCCTTGAAAGTTTATTTTTTGTTTCCCTTTCCGGCGTCCACTGCTCTACCTCTCTTAGTTCTGTCTGTGTTCCCCTGTCCCTTACCTTTACCGAAGTTGGCCGCACTTCTTCTTCTGCCTCCTCTTCCTCTCCTGAATCCTATTCTGTTACTACATCTGTCTGTATTTCCTTCTCTTCCTTGCCTTCCCTGCTTCTTTTTTCTCTTAATTTTGCTCTTTAATGCCAAAAAAAAAGCCACGATTATATCCATTTTGCCTGAAAATAAACATAAGCAGTCAATTAAATTAATTTTTTTGATTAATGTAGATAACGTATATCCCCCCACACACCCTACCCAGTTCCCAGAACATAATCAACTACTACTACTTAAATTTAAATGAAGTCTTTGTTTAGTGTTTTAATTATTTGATAAACATTTTGGATGAATTCATTTACAAATTTTGTTACTTTTTCCAACATATATTTCTGTATTTTGAAGAGGCCAATGTTCTGAAATGTTTCTTAATTGCAATTTTAATGTTTCCCTATCTTTATTTAAAATATTACAAGTGTAAAATAAATTATATATATCTTGTGGTCCGTTTCCACATTTAAATGTTTCATCATCAATTTTGTTGATGTTTTTTAGTTACGTTTTTATCTGGCAATGACCTGTTAATATTTTCGGGTATCTGATGTTTTTGCTAAAGTACCCCTCACTAATGTTTTTTTATAAAGTGTTTTAAATTTAGTCCGCTGTTATCTGTTGTATGTTCCTCTTGCCAATCCTTCACACTGTTTTATATAGATCTTTCTTTAGTTCTTTTATTCCTATAGGGCAGTTATTGTTTTTTTTTAATCAAAATTTTATCATCTTCTATTAATTTATTAAAATCATCTCCCTCGTATGTCACTTCATTTTTAATTTTATATATCAGGTTTCTATCTTTTAAACTATAGTCTAATTGGTATAAATTGATTAGTTCTTATTAGTGCCAAATAGGAAGTTGTTGGGGTTAAATTCATTAATTTTAATAAAATGTATCTCTGCTATGCTTTCAACATTCTTTTGATGTGTGTATCTTCTACTCTATTGTCAAAACATGAACTTGCATATTGTATTATATTAAGGTGTAGAGTGCCTGATAAATTATAAAATTTTTTTTGTAACTATATTGTTGTGTGTTCCAAATTAATTGTTTTAATATTTAAAATACTGTTTTAACCTTTCCTGAGATATATCTTCCTTGTGGTAAAAAAAACTTAATCGATTGTCTAACACTATTCCTAAATAAATGATCTCTTTTTTTTAAAATTTCATTGGTATTGAGTTATATCTCACTGTTGGTGGTCTGCAGTCTTATCTTCCTTTTAGCATTATAGCAAATATTTTGTCCGTTGGAAGTTTGATTTTTCCCTCCATTCACTGGCGTGTTTTCTCCATTATTATCTGTGTTTATAATTCTAATTTAGGAGACTGCTGCAACAGAAAATAAGCGTCGATCCGGGCGTCTGTATGTACTTAACAATCCGAGAGCGTACATGAATCTTAAATCTTGCATAGTAGGAACCCCATAAAACTGCGGAATCAATTGCTTCAGATATTCAGTAAACGTCCAACAAGAAGGTGAGTTCAGACTGTACAAAATTTTTAGAATGGAGCTAATATGTGTGGCAGATTTCCCAGGAAAAAGAACCATAAACCTTTAGTAAAACAACCTTGAGAAACGCTTGCAGTTTGCTGAAGAACATATCAATGAGCTAACAGAGTTTTGGAATTCTAATTATTTTTGTGTGTCACTTTCTATTAATACTATGCAGTCATCTGCAAATGCAATGGTTTTTATATTTGCTTCATTATTTTGGGTTATGCATTCATTAATCACTAAATTACAAAGAGTTGGTCCTAACACAGAGCCTTGTGGGCATCCCCGGTTTGTTTTTCTTCTTATTATTAATTGCTCTTCCTTTACTATTATTTATCTATTGTCTAAATAATCCCACAATATTTCTTTTAGTTGTTACCCTACATTAAATTTATTATTTTGTCTTTTAATATCATGCCATGTTACTGTAGAAACTGCATTACCAATGTCCATTGAGATTCCTAATATGTATTTCGTTCTATTATTATTTATAATTTGTAATACCCTATTAATTGCCATTTCTGTTGATCTATTTTTCTTAATGCCAAACTGATTATTATATAATATTTATTCTATTTGCGTTTGTATTTTGCTACATATAATTCTTTCATAAATTTTTCCAAATACTGGTAATAAACATATTGGTCTGTAGGATCTAATGTCACATTTTAATTTATTTTTGCCTTTGTATAAAAAAATTATTTTACCAATTTTCCAAATATTTGGGTATTTCCCTTCTTTCTAGCATTTATTTATTATTTTACTTGTAATTACCTTAATCTCTTCCCATATTTTATTTATAACTTCTATTGTGATTGTATATATTCCCGGAGCTACTTTAAACTACATTTTTAATGGCTATTTCTATTTCTTCCAAACTTATTTCTTCTGGTTTTATATTTTCCTCTTCATTATTTATCGTTATTGTAGCTGTTTCATTTTCTATTGCTTCAATATTTGGTAGTAAATTATCCATAAGTTTCGTATGTGTTTCCCTAATTGTTTTGGTGAATTCGTCTCTATTCTAATACTGCTTCTTTGTTCTTTTCTTCTTAATTTCTTTCTGGCTATTTTATTTACTACATTCAATTGCTTCTTCTTTAATAAATTGTGTCCATTTATCATATGTTACTTTTAATTTTATTTTTGTATTTTCTTCTAATTTCTTTAAATTCTTCTTTGTATACGAGTTCTACATTGCATTTGCAGCAGCCTCTGTATTTTCTGTGTTTTTGGTCAACTTGTTTACTCATTATTGTTAGTTCGTTATTCCACCACCAATTGCTTTTAAAGTTCTTATATGTATTTTCTTTTTCCTGACTTTTGCATGTCTTTATTATTAATTATTGCAGTTTATTTATTATTCCTTCAATTTGTTTCTCTTGGTCGGCCTGGTTTCCCTGTTTCATTTCGTTTTCAATTTCTTTTCTTGCTCTGTCCCAGTCTTTTACATACTCGTGCAATCTTTTTGAAGTCTGTATTTTCTCCTGTTGTTCTGTTGTTATTTTAAAAGTTATTTTATCATGATCACTTATGCTCTCTTCCACATTCCAATCTTCTATCCTGTTTTCTAAATCCCTAGTTGCTAGTGTTGTGTCTATGTTTTCCTGACAATGGATGGAGTCATATGTATAAATATTGCCTTCCCTATTGCATATTATCCAATTATATTTATCGATTACGTTTAGTACTACTTCTCCTCTTTCGCCCTGATTTTTTGAATACCACATTGCTGATTTTGCGTTAAAATCTGCACCAATTATTAATTTTTTTATTTCCCAGTTCTTTCACTATTTAATTTATTTGTCTAGTTATGTAGTCTACTAATTGATTCTGAGGCATACGTTCTGACATCACTGTTATTTCTTCAATGTTTACTAAAATTTTTGCTACTGTTATTTCTTTAGTTGCCATGTATTGTACATTTAATATTTTATATTTTGAGTTCACTATTATAACTGCCCATGCATCTCCGTTTTCATTAATCACTAATTGCCAATTACTGTTTAAATTTGTGTATTTGTTGCAGTATAAACACGGTTCTTGTATTAACGCCAGGTCATATTGTTCCTCGTTTAGTTGATTTGTGGTCTATTGTTACTGTTTTTGACCTTTGTAAATTTATTTGGACTATTTTTAAACTACTATTTATGGTTAATAGATTCATGATTAATTAAGTGATATTGATTAATGATACATCTTTTTATTTATATAAAAAAAATTATCTTTTCCCTAGTCTCCAAAATCTGTTTCTCTTTTTAACTTTCTCTTGCCATTATATAGCAAGGGCAGTTATTATCAGTCACTATTTGTTTAATCTCTATGACTTTTTTTTAATTTCTTATACAGTTAATACACTTTTATTTCTTCCGTTAAATTTTGCTTGTATAATTTTTCCATAAATTCTTCTTTTTTAAATTTCTGTGCTAACTTCGTATATAATTATTTTTGGATTTCTTTTCTGCAATCTTTTAATTTTACTTTCTTATTTATTATTTGTTCTTCCTTTCTTTTGGCTTGTTCTTCATCGGGTACTTCAATTATTATGGCCTGGGAATTTGTTTTGATTATTTTGTTAACTTGAATTTTCTTTTCATTTGGTCTGATATAATTCATAAGTTCTCTTTTTGTGTTTTCACTACTGCCATCTTTATTCATTTGTTCAGGTTTTATGAACATCTTAATTGGTTCAATTTTTTTCTACTTCATCCAAATTTCTTTTGTTTCTTCCCGTAATTATTTGTTGTCCTTTGTTACTTTCTCTTTCCATTAGAATTCCCTCCATTTGAGCTTTAAATCTAGTTGTTTCATGATTCTGTCTTAATATTATATCCTGAAATTACGTTAATTTGTTTATTATTCCTACTTGTGCTCCTTTCTGCACGTACTTACATTTATTCTTCACTATTGTTTCCAATTCTTTTATTATTTCATAGGTGATTTTAATGGTTTCATTTGGGTCATTGATTTTCCCTTTCTTTCTATTTTCTAAAGTTAGTGAGTCCTCTTCTCTTATCCTCTTTTCAATTTCTCCATGGAGTATTGCTTGAATTTCTTCTTTCTGTGTCTCTATTGGCCAATTTAGTGACTCTTGAGTTGTGTTGGCTTGACCCTCAATTCTTGATGATGATGAATCTCTACTAGCGGGTGGAGTCCTTTTTGTTATACCAGATTTCTTAAATATATCCTGCCTAATTTTGGGGTCGAGCTCATAGCTCTACTAGGTGTGCTTCTAGATGTCACTGCTAATCACACTATGAGCTTGGAGCCCCCGGTTGCTGGTCCTACTCCATGCGATTTTGTTGGGTCCCCCAACAACTATTCTCAAAAATAAATTTTTTAGTTTTTAATTTTTTTCTTTAAAATGTTGTATAGTTTCTTATTTAATTTATTCCGGTTCCAAAAATGTCTTACTCTTGTCAATCCGCCAGCCCTGAGCCTACTTATTTGATTTTTTAATTATTGCTGGTTCGACAGTATTCCGTGATTATTTTTAATTTTTATTATTATTATTTTTATAAAATAGTATATGATTAGCCAGTTCAGTGGCAAGGAGAAGAAGAAGAAAATGTAATGCTTTTTTTACCCCACTCAGCCTAATGGCCATCCAAAGTGTTATATTATACTATTTGCTTATTAGTCGTGACCGACCTCTTCTTATGGTGGGTAGAGGCATACCTGCTGCCAAAAGCAGAAGCCTCTACTATAATTAACAAGTAAGAAGAAGAAATTTTCCAGTCCTGGGGTTTTTCAAAAAGCATTTTAACGGATAATGGAACCCAGTTTACAGGAAAAAAATGGGAAGTCGCGTGCCACCGCTGGGGAGTCAAACCCTGGACAACCCCGAGCTATCACCTCCGGAGAAACCCTACCGAACGCAGAAACCAGCAAGTAAAAAAATGCCTCAGGGTAAGAATGGGGGAGGACCACCAGAATTGGGATCACTACACCTCGGACATTTTGTTCACGCTAAGGAGACAGCATAATGATGCAACAGGCACCTCTCCTACTGGACTGCTGCTTGGACACACCCTAACATACCCAAGGATTGGGAATGAAATGCAGGACCAACAGAAATGCCAGGAGCAGAACAGATATGCTGAAACTGCCTAAAAAGGGTAGATAAACCCCGCAAGGTGCAGCAGCAGTATTTCACCCGGAAATACGGTGCGCAGGATAGCCAGAAACCATCCAATCTGTAAGCCAGTGACACTGTGTTGTTACGCAGCCTCCTCCTGAGCAACAAGGCAGCAACGTTTCACGCCGGGTTCTATCCCAAGTAGGAAGGCCCACACAAAAATGTTGAACGGTGTGGAATCACCCTGTGGCTTGAGGATATAGGGGAAAATATCAGGAAAGTGCACATCAGGCACGTAAAGCGATATAGCCCGCCTGAAGATGTACCCGCAAGACAGTCCGTTGAACAGCTGACAGCTCTTACCCAGTAAGAGAGCAAAGCAACCCAGCGGCAACAAGCGGAACCTGCCAGCAGCATGAGCGCCAGGAGGCACCGCCCACGACACGACCAACAGCAGAGATAGCAGAACGCACCACGCCCACTCCAGGGCCGCTGCCGAGCCAGGACCTGAGCGAGGGATGGCTCGCCACCCGCCAACTACGGACCAATCCTGCTCTCTCCGGGCCAGATCTAGCTCCAGCCCAGCTGAGAAGGAAGGAAGACACAACGTCACTCGCTGTGCCTTCCAGCACCCCGACACCAGCCGTGCCTACTGGCATGCCACCTGTAGCCCAGCTGAATCCAGACACAGAGGTGTTCAGCTAAGCAGTCTCCACCCAGTAGACAGCAGCCGCAGAGAACGACATGCCGAGGTATGTTCCACCACAGCGTCGCCAAATACCTTGGCGTAGCTGCCGAGGTGATCCACAGCAGCAGAGAGGGAGGTACAAGATGTCTTGGCGTCCCTCCCCCTCTTACAGATGGCCTCACAGACTCGGTGCTTAGGGGCATGTCGCTCCGACAGCCCGCTTTGAGCACAGACTCTGTGCGTTATTCGCCTTTATAGCCCGCTAAGAGAAATCCCCATACGGATCGAAGACACTCACCTCAGTATAGTGCATGGGATTAGCCTGTAGGTTAGTTTATTATTATTATTGGTGCATAACGAAAGCTAGCTTAGTTATTTTTATCCAGTGTAGTGTGAACCCCCAAACCAAAGCAGAACATTTTTCTTAAATTCTCCCCAAGTGCGTCGCTACGAAGAAAATATCGAGTGTAGAAAAAAAAGTGTCTGTCAATACATGTATTAATGTAACCTGTTACATCTTCCTACATGTGTGTGTTTCAGATCTTTTGTATTTTACCTACTGTTCAGTAGCGTGCATTTCCAGTTAATTTGTGTTCTGTGTATATGGGCTCTCCGGAAAAGCTTTAAAATTCAAGCATGCATAAATGTTTTAAGAGTAGGAGTTTTCCAAGGCCAATCATAATTAAAAGTCAAATAATATGCCTCCACAGTGGAGTTGAATTTGTACTTACCCGCTTTGAGTCTCTGGGTATTCTCTATATTCTTTGCCTAAATGTGTTGTACGTTTGTTTGCTTTACCAACCTTAGAAGGTCAGTCTTACATACAAAAGTCTTTCCATATGAATCAATATATTTTTGCCTTCTTACCAGTCTCTTTTGCCATTTGCCTTTGAAAATAATAATTTTGTGTTTACCTAGAATGGTTTTTCTACCATAAGCCACATTAAGCATCTTGTCTAGTGTACCTATGTGTGTATAATTAACCAGTTAACATTTTCACTTAAGGCTTACAAGCCACACTAAACCATAGCTTTTGCTATTATTACCTTTGTGCTTAATAAACGCCTAACCAAAGCCTTGTGGGTCGTGAAGACGAAGGTCCAGCTTCAACGCGACGCAGGAAGGTGGTGAACCAAGTATAGGGAGTTCATCACCAACTGGGAAGAACTGTCCGAGAACCTTGTGACGCACTTCTCAGGACAACGAATGGTCGCGCAGCTGACTAACGAGCTCTACGCTCAGACCCAGAGAGAGAATGAGGAGGCTGAACTCTTCATTAGGCATAAAGCACTAATCTTCCGACGAGTTCATCCAGGCCGAGAAGAGCTCAACACCGTCGAACTTATCGCGAGGCTCCTACTACCGGAAATACGCGGACACTTCCGCAACCCAGAGCCACCAAGGCTGGAAGAGCTGGTGAGACGGGCACGTATTCGACATTCGCAAGTCGCGCACCAAAGCCAAGGCCACGGCCACGCCTGCCCCAACAGGGAAGACAGTGGTTATCTAAACAACCATACGCGAATGAACGACGGGACCCACTGCTGCACCTCAACAATACTCCCTAGGTGCTGGTATTGCCCTGCCAGACACGTCCACCGAGACTGCCCAGTCCTATGGCAGAAATTACCATTCTGAATCAATTTTCCTTACGCTACAAGGCTTGTGTTTCTCGAGATGATAGTCTTGCAGAGATTCCGGTCTGTTTCTAGGGATTCTTATCCTTGTTTGAGGTAACAGCTCGTCGTTCTCAAACAATTAAAACACCACTTGCAACAACAGGGATGGCACCAATAGACAAAAGGGCAAAGAACGAAAATCGAGGGAAAAATAAATTGCCTGATTCAACTAATGAAGCCATAAAAAAAAAATTGTTAGTTACGTTTTTAGGTTTAAAGGGAATATTTACAAAATTCCACTCCAAGAACAAATAATGATATTAATATTTTTCCCCCCTTTTTTGTTTGTATTTCAGATGTGACAAGGCCTGGCTTAGTTGGTACATAAAAGGACATTGTGACATTAAGAACTGTATAGCCAAACAAGAGTATTTTGTGGAACTTCGAATTATACATTATATTGTCTTGTGACGTGCCCTTTCAACATAATCAACATTAAAGACAGCATTTTTTGTAACAATTTATGACGGTTTAGTATATTCTTCCCAACAAAGTACAGTGAAATAACTATCAGAGTCAGTGCATCAGTTGTATAAATAATTTTTTATATGCAAAACACTTGTGGTATTTCTTTTTTTTTTTTACATTTAACATTTCAGAAAATAGTTCCTTTTATACAGTAAAAACGTTGCAGGTAAATTCAGTGGGATGGTTAAGAAGTTGTATGGCTTCAAACTATAGAATGCCTCTCTCTCGTACAATCAGGTTTGTGTGACCCTGAATGATCTTTTTCTGTGCCCTTCATATTTTATAACTGTATGAATTACATACTGCAGTAACTTACCAAGAGCTGCTAGCTTGTGATAACTTGGCCATAAATTATCTGACATGCCGCATGCTGACTTCCTTCGCACAGTCGATCCATTTTCTCCCCTTTCGCTGGTAGATGAGCAGGGCACTGCTACCTACAGAAATAAACATTTCAGCGCTCTATTTATATAACAGATGTGTAACTTACATGTTAACATTTGTTTATAATGGTACTTAAATAAAAAAAGTGTCACTTTACGAGGAGTATACACTGAAACATATTTCTTGAAATCGTTGTTTGCACGAACATGCGTATCTCAATGTTCTGGAAATACGTACTACTTAGTGCCAGAAAAGGTAAAGAACAATTATCTGTGCCCCTGTGTTTCTTTACTTTTATCATAGTAAGTGTATTCATGGAGAAAAACACGTGTGGAAATGGTTAAATAGGCGTATCACATTTTTGAAAATCGCCTACGCAGCTTCCTTGGGCGGTAAGAGAAAAGTGCAGACGTACGGGCGTAGTTTAACCTGTGGCCGTCCCACTGTTATAAATATAGTTTGCACGGTACAACATCACAACAGGAACACTGCAGGCCTTGCGTGTAGGAGCAACGAGGTGCTAGGGGTGCGTGTCACCTGCATCGTTCCCTCGCTTCTTGACCTTCAATGCGCAGATGCATACTCCTCTTAAGTGTCACAGGCTAGTACTACTGAAAATGTATTAAAAAGCTATCATCTGGTGTTTCTGTGGCTAGTCTGCAAGTAGAATTTGGGATTTCGAACCACACTTTTTCGGACATAAAGAAAAAGGCAAAGTAGAAGACACTTGCTTTGCAATATGATGTTTTAAAAGAAACAATCTCCTACAAGAAAACATTTAAAGTTAGCTGGCAACACAAACATCCCGCTTCTATAAACACTAACCTTCTCTGCCCCCCATTACATCTGTATCAAGGACATATCACAGCTCAGAAACTTCCCACCACTTAGTCCAAGGAATCATCAACACCACATTGTACAAAATAATTAATTTCTCTGGACAAACACTTAATAACAAAAATCCTTTACCCCGATGACATTTAGGATCAATGTCCGAATGTTTGTTTTTGTTCTGATTCAGAAATGATTAAATATAAAATTGCTGGTTAGCAACTTTTATTATGTTTCTCAACATGTGGTCAGAAATAGGTGATTAATTTGTATGTCTGTAACCAGTATTTATAATAATAATACTTCTAATAATAATAATAATCACTCGCAATTGGGTTACTGCCTGGTGGTAAGCCCATAGCTAATTGCCCAAAGCCAAAGCCATTAGCCAAAGCCCATAGCCCACAGTCCATATCCCACTTCCCAAAGTCCACAGTCCATATCCCACTTTCCATAGCTCACAGTCCATTAAAACCCTTCCATTACTTTCTAACCCCCCTCGCAGTAACCATTTCCTCCTGCAATGCATTCCACTCCCTTACAGACCTCACAAGCATAGACTGCTTACACCCCGCTCCATACCCTCTGAATCATCTCTCTGTTGTTTCCTCTCCCTCTAAACACCCCTTTAGCTGATAGCATAATTTTCTCCACCCTCCCTCTCCATTCCCCACCCTGTATATCCTGACAAAGCCTTTCAACTCTCCTCCTGTCCTTCAATGAGCTCCATCACATTTTTCTTTCATCATCACCGATGACCTATATGCAGTTCCTTTCATCCACACCATCCTGCCCCTGCCTTCCCCACTTACCCTGCGCCCATCTTGCCGCCCTTCTTTGTACCTTCTACAGCTTCCGCACCTCCACCTCCACATGTGGACCCCATACTGCTGCAGCGTATTCCAACATTGGCCGCGCCATTGTGCCATACGCCTTTCTTCACATCACAGCAGGCACAGGAGCCGGTTCCGATCACTAGGCTGGTCACAACATTTAAAACAAACATGGTGGTTATTCTTGGCTGATGTGAAGTTACTTTTGTCTATGAAAAACATTTGTGATGTTGGCAAATGGTTTTTAACGTGTTCTGGGATGACGATGAAACAGTTGATAACATCAACAGACCTGCGCTGATATTATTAAGACACAAACAGAACTATATTATTCGGAGGCGGATACAATCATTTTAACCCATTCGGTCACGCACTAATTTCTGAGTTCAAGCTGTGCAATCACGCGTAATTTTTTTTTTGGTATGCGCTCTACTTTTGTTCAGCACCTGTCTGGCAACCAGTGAACAACGTGCCGTCTGCTCGATTATATTTCCTTGACCATGCATGTCAAAGCGGTGCAGAAAACCTCACAAATCAGTTAACCATAAGGAAGGCTACACACTAATGCCTTATTGTGTACAGCACTGGTCGTAAATATCACCCACGTGCAACATGTTCATGATCATGCACACAGTAACTGAACGAGCTAAAATGAACCATAAAATGTATTTTGTAAAATTTTGTTTATCAACAAAATTGTTTAAGTTATGCTTGAATCGACAAATAATTAATTTTATGGGTTTCTAAAGTTAAGTACAGTATGTATTCTTCAGTTTAGATAAAATAATTTACTATTGCTGAAAATATTTTAGTTTATGGCAGAAACATACAGTATTTCAGGGAGATTCCTTGAACTCTCTGTTCTCAGTAAAACACACTAGTTTCCATTAGGCCTGACAAGAAACTCTACAATTAAAACCCAAAAAAAAAAAATATGCATGGAACTATCCTATCCACATGTTCCAAGTAAACCCAACGTTGGCCGTTACTAATAAAAAATATTATATTATAAGCAAGAAGGTGACTGGAAAAATATTTTAAAATATGTTTTTTAGGATTTACAAATGATGCTGAAAACGTTGTGTAAAATGTGTATTGAAATATGTCTTTACCCAAATGTTGCTTAAGCAGAACATCATAAACAACATATGACAATCTAACTGCAGCCAATTGCAAAGCTCAAATGCACTGCATACTTGTAAGATTCATATTTATGGAACTTAGATAACCCCGCCAATTTCCTAACTGGAGAGAAGGGTGATGAGAAAGAGTACAACGTTAATCAGTAATTAAAAACTTTGTTCGTATTGATTGTGTGTTGAGATAACCTATACTTGAATCCGAATTTGTTAAACCAGCCCTAAGTTAGGTTAAAGCTGAACCCTTCAGATACTCTTAACAACACTTGATGAACGCTCCCACGCTTTTGAACCTTATATGACAAAATAGCTCCAAGTAAACCACCTTATCTTTTTTGGTATTTGCAAAAATTAAACATCTATCGGGACGTCATAACGCATAGGCTGTGTTCGTATTTAGTGCAATGTGTCCTTGATCACGTACCCTTGATCCCTTCCCATTTCACGAGCCCTTGTTCCCTTCACGAGAAATATTAATTTGTGTATTGGGACGCCTGTGTTCGTTTCCCGACCTCAAATTTTATTGTGCTGAATTTCGCTCTATGCGAGTTTTCATTTGGCTTTGTGACTATAGCATGTGTTTTCTGCGGCAGTGCAGAGTTGTAAAAACAAACCAAAAAATTAAATGTTTCAAACAGCTGTACATCAGAAAACGATCTAGGACTCGAGAAGGGCAAGTGACTCGTATCCTTGGCTGAAGGAGACATTCTAGGGTGCATTATGTGTATTCGGACAGTGACAATGTGACGTCAAATATGGGACGCACTTTTCACAGGGACGAAGCCAGGTAAGGGTCCCTAACTGGTGAATCTGAACACTGTAGTACTTTGCAAACATTCAAAAGTCCCTCCAAGACCTTCAGAGATACTTTTACATCATGCAGGTGACATTGCAAAAGCACTGCCTTTAGCATGAATCCAGTCATGTTTATGCACTTACATATCGAGACTGTTTTTGTTTTCATACTGTGTAGCTGAGAAATCCAAAAATTATGAGGGAAGAATTTTGTCAGTAATAGGTTAGGTTCTATGACAAAACAGATCAATGTTATTTTATGATGTTAAAATCGTGTTGCCGTTCACAGAGTCTTGTTTTATTACATAAATTACATGGTTCTCTTTCCGCAAGCTATACATTATTTGGACCTACACAAGCAACGCGGATTTTTTAATTTTAAATTGCGTTCTGTAGACGTATAAAATAGATATTTCCCATTTATAAATTGGCGCTTCAGTAATTGTAAAAATTATTAATTATCGAGAGTTTTCAACGTAGCTTGTTTCATTACATATGAAAATATTAAGGTAATAATACAAGTGAAAATAAATTAAAAACCTCACCAAACGTACTAAATATTAATAATACTTACGAGGTAATTTCTTGATGATGAGCATGCAATTGTCAGGACAACATTTTTTTTTTATCAAACACTGAAATAAATAACGCATTTAATCATTTTGATACTTAAACGGGGAAAGAAAACTAATTCTCATAGCTCTTGTTTATTGTGATGCGTTTGTTTGGCCACCATTTTCATGTATTCCAAACATCGAGTGTCAGAAGCAATAGTGCCATCTACGATGGATTGTTGTACTATAGCAAGCACTCGTTTGAAACAAAATAAATTGCAAAAATTGTAATTTACTAAGTAAATACTTAATATTTAGCCAGTATTATACAATAAAACTGTAAACTAAAATTAAAGTATGTTAACTAATTGAAATAAAATAATATAAATGAAGTATTTGAAAATATTTTATATATTTGTTGTATAATCACACTGATATTGCTAGTATTCATCGTGCGTTATATATATCAAAGTATTACTACAGCGTTTCAACGGAGGTCCGAAGCTCCTGACGGCAATCCTCAGTTATAAGCTCTATGGTACCGAAACAGTTTGCTATGCATCTACGTTTCCCGAAGGAGCGGCTTTGACTTCCGTTTTGTTCCTAGAAAATTCACTATCGCCCTTCATTTTCCTTGCTCCCCAATCGTAGGGGTTGTGAGCTTAATTTCACAAGATGAAACGGTATTCATTAATTTACTTATTTGTCTCCACTATCACACAACATGTGTTAGGAATTGCTATGTAAATAAAAAAAAAACAGAAGTGTTATAATATTACAGTACAAAATACTAATACCGTACACAAAAATTATTATCAAAAATAAAAATGCTCAACAAATCTTATACAAAAGTACATAAAATTGAACCATAATTAACAGTAGTCATCAACACAATAAAAAGCTTTTGTGATTTAAAGATAAAAAAAACTTTTCCTTTTTAATAATATCTTTTAATGGCGATGGTAGAGTGTTGATAAGTTTTATGACTGCAATATACGGACTGGTTTTAAATATTTGGTTTCTGTGGGAGATATGACGTATATCTGTTTTTCTCCGGGTATTGTATGAACGAATGTCCTTGGTAGTTGCACAGTTAGTGTTTGACAGGCCAAAAATTATTGAATGATAAAGATACAAATTGGGTAAAGTAATAAGTGAGTTTTTTTTTTTAACAGGAAGAGGGAATTTTAATATTTGCAATGATGGGTATAATTTTTTTTTGTAACTTGAACATATTTTCCCAGCTATCACACACATCCCAGAATGTTATGCCATACGATATTAAAGAATTTATATTAGTAAAGTAAACACCAAGTACCGTTTTTAAAAGAACGTGTTTTTTTTTATTGAGTAGAATGCAAAACATAAAGACCTCAGTTTCTTTTCTGTGGTATCTGGTTTCCAACAAAACCAATTATATATTTTAGTTTTGTCTAATTGGCAATGGGCAGGGTTCATTATTTACTCGAATGGGAGTCCCTGAACATTTTTTGTTGGAGGAAGTATTATTTGTAGTGAATAAGATTAGGGAGGATTTGGTTGGTTATACTGAGGGTTTAGTTTATTATTCCTGAACCATAATTCCATGTCTAGTAGTGTAGGGGTTTTTTTTTTTCGGGCTCATCAAAATTGTTTGCACTTAACATTACTGTCGTGCCATTAGCAAACATTTGTAATTACTATTCCTGTTTTTAGGTTAGATAAAAGGTTATTTATGAAAATTAAATAAAACTGGGCCTAGTATGAATCCTTGAGGCACTCCTACTGTTAATATCCGTGTGTGCGATCTATACTCGGTGTAACAATTTTTGGCATTGGATTGTAAAAGACAGACCTGCTGCAATATGTTTGAGAGATATGATTTAAAAATATTTATCTCATATTTACTAATTGTTTTAAACAAAATGTGATGGTCAACGCAGTCGAATGCTTTAGACAGATAAGCAAACATTCCAGAAATACGCTCTTTATTATCTAGTTCTTTTAAAGCACTATACACAAAATTATACAGAACTTGCTCAGTAGATTTTTTTTCGGGTGAAAGCGGAATTGATTACACAATAGGATGTTATTGTTCTGCAAATATTCAACAATTGGTTGTTCCTTTTTTTTTTTTTTTTTTTTTCCCTTTTTTTTTCCCCTTCTTCAGAATTTTTTTTAATACCGGTAGAATTGAAATAGGTCTACAGTTTCCTACATCAGTTTTGTTTCATTTCATATAAAGTTGAATGACCTTAGAAGATTTTAATCTGTCAGGAAGAAAACCCTCGGATAAGCATTTGTTAAATGTATTTGCCAAAGAATTTTCTTCAAATAACCTTCAATTTTTATTGAATTCTATTTACTGAACGCTCTATGACATCATAAAACGTCATAACCGGGGCCGTTTTTTCTTTCAATTACTTGAATGTCTCGTTTTCCTTCAAGATTTTTGTTTAGAACATGTTCTATATTCTCTTGAATCCAAAATTTCAATTTGACAGTATTAATGGAAGCAATCTCATAATAATAGAGTTGTTCGCACAATTTAAAGTTTTTACAAAATAAGGTCGCGTATTTTCTAAAAAGAAAATTTACAATAAAACTAAGAAAAATGTTTAAGGCTAAACCAATTATTTTTGAGTCGTGAACGAGTCGTAGGTACTTCTAAAAATTTAGTTTTGGTATTTTTTTAGACTAGTTTCATTAAAAAGTTTTCTGATAAATTTTTATGTGGAAACTTGAGAACTCATTGCAATTCATTGAAAGGCAAATGAAGTGATTTTTTAATTCAATAAATTGAATTTAAGTAAGTGAATTCAATAAATATTTGATATCTGTGAAGTGCCTTTAATTCTTTAGCTGTCACGTGCGAAAGAAATTTTTATTAAAGACAGGGCTGGTGGAATATTAGTGGGGGGGGGGGGATATGACCTCTTAATAATCTGCTGTAAGGGTCAGATTCTCAGAAGGAATAATAATAAACCCGCACTAAAACTATGGCTTGTGTTGCTAATTAATACGTAAGAAAAAATTTGAGAACATATTATTTTCAACTATAGTTTCTTTAAAATGTTTAATCCTTCTAGTTGAATGGTGCAGTATTTATAGAATCTATACCATCCAATGTTTGTTTATAAAATATATCAGTAACCACCTTAACATAAAAAGAATCGTATATGTATTATGTAAGTTTTGAGTAAGCCTTAATATTTTAACACATGTAAAACACGCAAAAAAAATTTTTTTTAAGGAAATCTTGACCTTTTACCCTCCAATGACGAACACTGATTGAAGACAACCAAATAAGTAAGTATAAAGGCAGTTTTACAATTGCGTCATGGCACTACGATCAGAGAATATATGCGCAGCGGGCGACGTGTTTTCGCCTGCATGGCGCATGACGTCACCCTCGAGCCACCGGCCGACCTAGAGCGCTTGCACTGTAATGGCCCTTTCACACTATCAAATACTTATTGAATTCAATCACTTGAATTCAATTTATTGAACTAAAAAAAAATACTTCGTTTGCTTTTCAATGATTTGCATTTAATAAGTTTTCAAGTCTCCACGTGACAATTTATCACAAGTTTTTTTAATGAAACCAGTTTAAAAAATACCATTTGTAAATTCTTATAAGTACCTACTATTGATGCACGAAACGAAAATAATTGGTTAAACTACAACAAATTTTCTTAATTTTATTATACATTTTATTTAAAAAAAAAATGTTTTCCTTATTTTGTGACAACTTTAATTATGTGCACACATCTCTATTATTATGAGACTACTTCCATTAATATTGCCCCAAAAGCTGTGATTGGCGATTAAAATTTTGAATTCACGAAAATGTAGAACATGTTCTAAAAGAAAATCTTGAAGAAAAATGAGACATCAAAGAAGTTGAAAGAGAAAACGGCCGCGATTATGACGTTCGTATGACGCCATATAGCATTCAGTGAATTGAATTCAATAAAAATTGCAAGTAATTTGAAAAAATATATATATATATTTTTTGTGAAAGGGTCTTAAGTGTCTCAAATGCTTACGTTCGCTCCTTAATTTGCATGTGCATGCTTAAAACAGTTATGCTGAATGTTAACATACGTATTATAAATTATTTTAATACTAACAGATACAAATAATTGCTGAGCACTGTTTTTTAAAACGAGTCAAACATGTCAACAATGAACAGCATAGGAGTATAGGTATGAGTGAATAGAAGAAACAGGACTTAACATACGGAAAGAAATCTTTTAGCTTACAGTTTAAGTAAAAAATATATATATATTGACGATATATCAACAGAATGTCACTATTCATTAAATTACACTACACAAGTACGCGAATTCAAACATAATTTTACGTTCTTGGAAATATAAACTTAAGAAAAATAAATTGAATAAAATAAACATGACGTTACTGATAACTAATGAGACTATTTTCCTCTCACGAACTTATCTCGAAAAAGCAATCATCATTAAAATGGGTCATATACAAATACATAAAAAAATTTAGCTGACTTGCCACAATCAACGTTCTTCCAGGAGAATATCCCTTACGAATCCGAGGTCGAATACTTCGGATTAATCATGGATGAACTTGGCGCGTTCAATCAACACTGGAGGTTGCTCAAGCCGTCCATACACGTTACCCAATCTATTTCTGCTACCTTCTGTTATACCCAAGGACACAAAAGAAGGCATGCAAGTTTCAATAGCAGAAGAGAAGAAAGAAATCATCAGTTCATACCCACACATTTTAAATGGCAGGCAAAAACAACTCGCAAATGGCAGACATTCCGCAGTTGGCAGGGTACGTGGTGCATCAAAAACTAAGAATATTACTTTTTTCCTCTGAAGACTGCATTTATTTAAGTTTTTGAGTACAGATACTAGACTATTAATGTATGGAAAATGATATTAGTAACGGCGTTGCTAATGTATAGAAAACAAGGCACTGTATTCACATGTACGCACGACGGATATTTACGCGAAACGCATGCAACAATTTTTAATTCTTTCCTGTCGAAAGGGTTTTTACGGTGACTATGCCGGTGTTTACGCCTCCCTTCGGAGAAGTTAGATAAGCATGGGAGGTAAACATGGCCTCAATAGCGGCCATATTTCCCCCAATCCCAGTAAAGTCGCGAGCATGTGTCCTTGAAGTTAGAACCTTCCCTGCATGCCTAGGCGTGTGTGGCTCTGCCCTGAGATGCACCTAGGTCCCATCTCTACCCAGGACCTCCGACTCTCCTCTTAGATTTAAGGTATGTTTTACAAAATAAGGCAGAAAAATGTAATTGCACGTAAACATCTGTAGGTTAAGTCCGGTCTCTGTTCCGAGTAATCGGCGTGTGAGTCAATTGTGTATTTGTGGAAGATTTTGATTTCGACTCATACAAGTCGTTTTGAAAACTATTAAGTATCGATATTTTTGAGATACTTTCATGATATCGATATTTTTATACCGATACCAGTTATGAGTAAAGTATCGATACTAAATCCTTACGGTCGTTAAGTCTCTTATTTTTTATGTTTTTAAATTTCTAAAAAGATGTGACACTCGTTTATATTGATACGCGCTGACACGAGCTCCATGCATGGTCCGGCTTTG
>NQII01000436.1:644959-657914 GCA_002778355.1 Clitarchus hookeri
TTAACAGTGGTGACCTGGCTGGTGTCACCATCCCTCCTCCTATCCCTTGCTGGAGAAGCCAACGAGTTTAGAGGATGCGCAAAAATGTTCTGGGAACTAGGACCCTCGGCGCAATGCAGCATTTAGAGAAATTTCTGGGCGATTGCCTTCAACCCAATAAATTTTGCAGTTGTCTAAGGGTTGGCAGTCTTGGTAGAAGCCTTCTGCCTTAATGTAGTAACCATGACATCGGTGAACAGGAAGATTGTGGTGTGAACGGACAAGAAGACATGAAACCTGACGAATGAAGACTACTGTGTATGAGGGCGCTCCAAAATATCTAGAATATTGCAAATTGGTTGGACCTGGACTGAACTGAGGTGGGACCGTTTGAGCACATGTTCCTGACTTTATTGTAAATATTGGAACTGTCAAATATAGACATATAATTTATAAAGTAATGCATTAGGTTTCGATTCACTGCCTATTAGGACTGATTTTTAATTATTTAATTACTTTAATTTATCTGAGGTAATTTTAAAATTTATCGATTGAATTAATTTATTGTAAAGAGCGAGTGAAAGCAATGTACAGGATGAGTATAAAAGAATACCGCAACTTTGAGGGTCTACAATATTAAAACCAAACAACCTACAACCTTGGTTGACCAATCAAATGAACCGTGGAACTGTTAATTTTGTTTATCATATCTTCATAAATGTTCAATGTGATCACCACGAGCGGCCCGAACGACATCTACGCGATAATCAAACTCGTTTCACACTCTTGTCAACATGTCCGGTGTTACGGTTTGGATGGCGTTCGTAACTCTCGGTTTTAGGTGGTGAGGAGGAAGCGAGTTCGCATTCTCAACGTCGATGTGAAGGGGACAGTCTGATGTTTCCTTTATGTGCCGAGAGATGACACTGGGAGCGTCTGTCGTCGCACTATGAGCATTTGTTTTCTTTCTTTGCTGTACCGAGGGAAGAACCACCCGTACTCTCACCAGAAATACTACAGTTTTTCCGCCACGGTTGTAACAGGGTTAAACACAGTCGCGGCAAAATATTAACATGTATTATTTGTAATGTGCTTTATTGTGTATAACAAAAATATGTTAATAATATATAAATAATTACCATACGAATTATTGTCATTCAGCTGACCTAAAACGTGAACATTCGTTCGTAATGGTTTTTGAAATATGACAGAATTATTTGAACAGCTGAAAACAGTAAAGAAGCATTTGACAAATGAAATGTATAAGCCACGTGGAAGTGTTTATGTCTACATGTAGCAAAAGAGTACGTAATTAGTAACTAAAAGTAGAACTCTAGCAGGGCTTCAGAAAAGCGTGAAGCAACAGTGATTGGACTGTAACTGTACTTGTAAACTGGCAGTATAAGGTTTGCGCGAAGTTTTTACTTGACCCAAGACGATACAAAACGTTTTGGAGCACTATTTGTCATGGGAAGAGAATGAATATCATCGTCTATCAAATTAGTTGTACACAGCTTATTTGATAATCCCGCGATATAGTTATTTTCTGTTTTTCGTACAGACAAGAGCGATATCAAGGCCTTAACGCTGTGTTGCCAAATATACCATCACTAAACATACGATTCATAAGAATTCCTCAACAAAAGTGCGTAGTGATGAGTGAATACCAAATTCACGATGGTTTTATTAAGAGATCCAGTGTGCAAGCTACTAACCTAACTTTCAAAGTTGGTGAATAGATACCCAGGTTTACTGTTTCGCAATCGCAACGCAACAATGCCCGAGCAAGTGGAGTAGACGAATATAGAAAATGCTCCACCGAAGCAGTTTAAAATCTCGGCTACCTTCTCGGAGCACTGCTTTTTGGAATAGCCATAGTAAAGTAAGTTCTACTCAGGTTAGGAAAAAAAAATAGTTTCCTTTTGAGAGAGTTTGCCATACGGAAAATCTCCGCCACTATGTAAGTGCTAGTGTTCCAAAAAGGCCATTTTAAATTACAATTTTAAGTTAAGTGAATAATAAAAGAGTAAGATTTCACTTAATTAAATAGTTATTTTATATTGATTTGTAACTATTACAATCATTTTGTTTATTTTTAATTTTATTTTTTAACATTTTTAGCGCTTACACAATGGCGAAATATTTTCGTTGCCAAACTAAAAGTATTGAACTTCCCAACTTGAGTAGAATAATCCTTAGGGTGGGTTTACTATTGACATAACAGAATCACTGTGCCATCTGTTTAGAATAGGATTCAATATGTTCAAGGGTATTGGTTTAAGACTGCCGTGTGCGTTCTTGTCTTGACTTAAGATATCGCTATATTTTATATCATAAAGTATAAGTCAAGGCGAATTAGCCAATCAGAGCCCAGGGATATTTGTTGTTGGCGGGAAACTGTATTTACATCTGGTATTTAGGTTATGTCATATTGAGAAATCGCATGCAATGAATTATTATAATCGAGAGGGCACATGTTTATTTAAAGAACTGTTCAAGTTTATGTTTTATTTCTTGGAAGAGGTTATTGAATTCGATTTATTTAACCTTCTACAGATTTATTGACGTAAATGCCCAATGTTGGTATCTGCATCCACTTCTATAAGATACCACGAGTTTTTCAAAACGGTTACACAAACAGTATGTAAATAATCTTCACTCTTGCCCATTTTTCCATGTTACATCGTCTGCTTTGGTTTCCTACGATTCTGATTGGCTAGACTTAAAGTTTCCTTGTACTTAACATGTCATAATTCTTCAGTATTTAATCGTAAACCCACCTTTAGCTAAAGTCAAGGTTAAATTCTACTCAGGTTATCAACAAAAGCAGTTTTCTTATAGGTGAGTTTGGCAAAGGGAAAAATTACGCCGCAAGGTGAGCAGTGCTCTAAAATGTAATTTTTAATTAAAATTTTAAGCTACGTCAATTATAAAAGAGAAATATTCTACTTAGATATATAGTTATTTTCTATTTGAGTTATGATTCTTATTAATTAGTTTTTCTTTTTAATGTAGAAAATATATAAATTTCTGGATACATGCAATACTAGCGCTTTCCTAGAGGAAAATAATTTTAGTTGCAGAACTACACATGTAACTTCTCACAATAAGAGCAGAAAATATCCCGCGATACGAGGACTTCAACTTATAGTTTGGACAAGTCCTAGCTAAAGAATTTTATACTATATTCTTGTAATTAAGGTCCTCATTCACATTCGAATGTTCGACCTTTCAATAAAGAGTCATTAAATCTGCAATTACACGACAAAATGACAAATATATTTTGGACAAATGTATGAATGTGAATTATATTGAATTGTAATTATAAATATTTCAAAATGATACGTCTCGGAGTTACTTGTTTCATAATCTCTTAAAAACTTCATATAAAAGAAATCTTCGTACGTATTTTTTTTTAAATTAAAATTTTTAACAAATATTTGTTAATATTTCTTTAAAAGTATAACAATAACATAAATATTACATGTTATTACATATACTACATAATATTATGTAACAATGATAGTATTGATATTACACACTAGACAGCATGAATATATAAAGTAGTAGAGATTCTAAAATAAAATACAGCTAAGTAATTTGCGCAGCCGTATTTGTTTTAAAGTGATACAGATAGTTTCATGTTATTTAACCATACTGTAGTACTAAACCGCTTAAAATTAGCAATAGGAATTTCAATTGAACATAAACGAAAATAACTCTAATAATGAGTAGGCATTAAAAAAAAAAACCATGTTTCATACTCCATGGTTTCAAAGCAGAATAAAAGAAAAAGAACAAATAATTTATTCATGCACGAACTTATCTCGAAAAAGCAATCATCATTAAAATGGGTCATATACAAATACATAAAAAAATTTAGCTGACACTACCACTAAAAACGAAGGGATATCAATAGTAGATGCCTCGTTTTCTATGCTCAGTCATAACAAATTGTTAGTCTGCCTTATTTGTTAAGTGTATACATCTATTCGCTGAAATACCTTCTTAAATTGGTACTGCAAATAGTGCAGATGCCTGTCTAATTCACGAGGAAAGATTTAAAGACATTGATATCCGTGTCACATGCGCTATTTAAGTTATACCAAGGCAGGATATTTCCTGCACAATAAACCTGGTGAATATGCGCATGGCCATAACACGAGCAGAGACTCTGTCTCAGTGAGTAACGATGCAACATGGTTAAAGTGTGAGATGTCGGATAGCACGGATGAATACTCTACCTCACTGTTGGTCACGAGGTATGCCAAGTGAACAATATGAGTAATAGATGGAGGGTCAGGCTCCCAGCACACCTGCAGGAAGTAACATAAAATTTGACACTTATTAATAACACTCGTTACATGTATACAGAATCCAGAGGCATCCATTTTTAAGTGCAGTGATTAACTGTACAAATTACACACAATTATCCTCCAAAACATATATGCACACTAAAACAGTAAGCCTTTAGATGAAAACCAAGAATTTACATGAGGCGATGCCTAATACAATCAGAACACATAAAAAAAAAAAACTGCTTAAATTAAACAAGGGCACAAGACCAAAGTAATTTAGTTAAACAGCCCCGACACGATCAGTGAGTTGAAGCTGTATGCAGGAGGATGACGAAAGTGATTTAGACAAATTAAATAAACAGAATTACGGGTCAGTGAACAGCAAGCGTGAAGCTTCTGCAGGCCATGCAATACATGGCTACCTAGCACAAGCGCTAAATGGCAACTCTCGATCCTACGGGCGGAATACAGGTAGCTGACCCTTGAACTGGAAGCGAAGGCCCCGATGCAAGAGATATTAAGGCATACAAATTCTGGGCAGAGTGGAACAGAACACATTACCCTTAGCATAACTGAATACAATGAAATTACAAACCCTTATTACATAGCATAACCCTGAAAAAAACTACAAACACTTAATGCACAACCCTTAATAAAACAACATGTAACAACACATACATCAAACTGATCCAATGTACAATAGCAGATCATGGGTGCTTCACATGCATAAAACATAGGGCACATCACACAAATGGTGCTCAGCTGCATCACACACATTGCACACTGCTGCATCGCATGCACAGCACAAGGTGCATTACATGCATATCACACAGGCACACCACATGCATAGTGCATGGGAACATCACATGAATAGTGCACCAGGCGCACCACAATGGTAAGTTGTACAATGGCAGTATAAGGTTGGACGAGGCACAAGATCGGATACCTAATGTCCTAAATCCGAAAGGTCGTCGTTGCCATGAAAATGCCTGACCAGAAATCACGAGTCGTTCCCCTATGGATGCCAGGACCCCACTTCCCTGATGCACAGGTGATGTGTTTTAAAGAGAGAGTTGTGGACCACAACAGCTACATCTGCATGGGGCTGGCGAGTCTGAAGGTTGTAGTGTGCTGTCTCCTTTCAGCCCCTAGCGAGTGAGGGGCTACTTCCCCTGTAGCAAGCTGGACTTCTGCTCGTTCTCCTGGGATACTGAAGGATGGGAGAGGGGTATCCTTCATCTTCCCTATCGCATAGTATAACCTACTATTAGAGAGGTTCATTATTTGTACACCTTGGTCACACTGGTTGGCATAGGGTTGGTAGTACCCATCATCCACCTCCTGAACTGAACACTTGAGGTGGAGTCGGACAGGGAGATGTCATACGGCCAGTAGTCCATGGATTGGTAGGCATCCCTGGACAAGATGTCAGTGGTTCTATAGTGGGAGTTGAGTGGGTGGACCCAACTGCTCTGCCCAACAAAGTTTAATGGGTTTGGGGGGAGGGGGTTCTGCTTGCTTGTGAGGTCGGTATGCAGTTTTGGTGAGGATGTCATGCTCCTGAGTTTTCACAAACCACCACCTCTTGGGCCAGCATGATGTGATATGAAGAGTGTAGTGAGCCCTGTGCGATGTCGGGCGCATGCGCGATACACAGATCGTCGCGGTGTATTTTCTGTGGTTTCCAACCCCCTAGATGGTCAAGGTATGATAATGTGCCATCACAGGCCACCACTGACCCTGGTCCCATTCAATGGGTTGATAAGCCGGCACAAAAGTGTTTGTGTCCTGCCAATGACATGTGGGTGCGTGCATAGACTAATTGTCCCACCTACAACACTGGTGGGCATCAGGGAGAGGTCGGGGTCTGACCTGCCACATATACTGTCTTGTGCATGCATGCCTCATCTCTCTCTCTCTCCCTCTCTCTCTCTCTCTCTGTCTCTCTCTCAATATTGCCACTGTGCTGTTCGGGGTTTTATTCTGGCTCCTCCGGACCTTGAGACCCCAATTTGCCTGATGGTGGAAAGTGTCTACCAAATTATTCTGGAGATATGCGGTGGCGATTTTTTTCCCATCTACATAAGCAGAACAATAGCCAGAGAATTTAGGCATTTAATTTTGTTTGGTCGTCCTCGACTTGCAGATGCCTCCTGGTTTCTGCTCTATGTTGGTTTAACCTGTGGGTGGTAGATGGGTGTGATGTAGTGAGTCTCACACCACCATGAACAGTTGGTGCACCACTTGCTATTCATAAATTGGTTTCCACTGTCCAACAGGATAACTTGGGGTAACCCCAATGTGGAAATAATTCTGTCTCCAGCCATTGGGCGATGGTTCCTGCATGCACATTCCTGGTAGAGAACATGTCCACCTAATGTGTGAAGAGGTCCATGAATACGATGATGAAACCATAACCTCTGGTCATCTTGGGGTAAGGCCCCATAGCATCAAGTTCAATGGTGTCAAAGAGCCGAGTGGGTACCCTGGGCCACTGCTGCTCTTCACCATCGTGGTTACATGACTCACTGTGTGTACACATGCACATAGTGTCGTGTTTTTTGTTGATGCCTGGCCAGTGGAAGTGTTTGCTAATAGCTCGTCTGGTCTCGTTGGCCCAGGGTTGGCCAGCCAAGTTGTGATCGTGAAAGGTCTTGTATACAGCGGTACGGGATGTCCTCGGCACAAACGGTCTCCACAGGGCGGTTTTGTGACACACATGGCACTGGAGTTCTTCCTGTTGACCTGGCGATTGTGATATAGCACACTGTTTGCACACACATCCATTGATTTTCCACGAACTCGTCGGTGGCTTGGGTGTTACCGACTAGCTCCCACAGTTCAGCAAATGTCACATTGTACACAATGGCCCTGGGCCATAAGGGCATGTTCACTAAGTTCCCACCATGTATTGTTCTTTTGAGGGGGTGGGGGTATATGGATATGTAGTCCCAGGCCTTCTCATCGCTTGCTTCCCAGTCAGGGTTGGGGTGCCAGAAGAGTTCATCTAGCAGCTGGTTGTTATTCCTAGGTACATACTCGACCACGAAGTTGAGTGACTGGAGTGCTAATGCTCACAGCATAAAATTCTATTTATGGCCCTGCACTTTCTCAAGCCAGAGAAGACACTGATTGTCGGTGCACACTGTGAACTCTTTCCCCTCCAGAAAATGGTGGTCGCATTTAAAATCCCACACTACTCCGAGGCATTTGCATTCGTTGACATCGTAATTCCTTTACTCTCTGTCGAATTAGGCACAAGCATTGTCTTTCACGGGGCATTCGCCTTGGTTGTCCAGCTGGTAAAGGACAGCGCCCAGCCCATTTTGGATTGTGTGAGTCTGTGTGTAGAACTGGTGGGAATAGTCGGAGTAGGTGAGCGTGTAACATACGCGGAACTTATGTTTCAGCCCATCGAAAGCACGTTGGGCTGCGCAAACCAGTGATAGTTATACTTCGGCGAGAACAAGTCTGTAAGTAGGGCTGCGATTTTGGCGAATTTGGGAATGCAGTTCCACAGTCAATTTACGATTGCCACGAACTTCTGGAGCTGTTCATGGGTGTGGGGCAGGGGCTTGTAGTCTATCAGCTGTTGTTGTTTGGAAGCTGGATGGTTACCCACACGATTCAACATGTGACCAATAATGGGGAGCTCGGTCATCCCTGTGTGGCACTTCCGGGGAGTGCATATTAGGCCTGGGTCTCTAACTTCTCTACTACGAGTGTGAGGTGGTGCAGGTGTTCCTCCCAGGATTGGCACCAGACGATCACATCGTCGAGGTAGGTTGCTGCCAAACAACCCGATGTATCTATTGAGTACACAAACCATAAGTGACAGGAAGGCGAGATCATCTTACAAGCCAAAGGGCATTCAGCAGAATTGAAAATACCACCCATCCAGCATGGTAAGCATGGTCTTCTGTGTATCCTCTGGCCTAATCACAATCTGACAGAACATGGAGTTTAAGTCAATAATTGTCATGGCACAGTGACACTAGCACATCAGCAACTTTCAAGGAGGGGGGGGGGAGGTGCGTTAACTGTTAGCTGCTTCATTTATTTAAAATTAACACACAACCTAAGGTTTCCATATTTCTTGTGCATCATAATGACAGGACAGTTGTAGGGATTTTCACTTTGTTCGATAACCCTGTTTCTCAGCATCTTCTATACCTGCTACAGGATGGCACAATTTTTTGGAACATCATAATTTATAGGCGTGATAAAAACAGATGTGTCGAACTTGTTAAGTGATACAGGTCCACTAGGATGATTTGTCTTGGTTGTGGTTCATTGATAGCATAAACAGTGCATTACACAGGCATTCATATTCCAAAGGCATCTGCTATTTCTTCCAATTATTAATTTTACAAAATTATGCACAACTGCCTATCAAACATATACGCATACTAAAAAAAGTGAGCCTGTAGGCGAAAACCAAGAATATACAAGAAGTGGCACCTTTTACATTCCGACCACATGGTTGGAAAAATGCCTTAAACTACATTAGGGCTCAAGGCCAAAATAGGCAAGTGTCCCGAAAAAAGCAGTTGTGCTGAAAGCTGGCTGCCGGGACAAAACAAAAGTGAATGAGATAAATTAAAAACAAACTGAATTACTGGTCAGTGAACAAGCATGAAGATCCCACAGGCCACATGACATGCGGCTACCTGGCACGAGCGCTCGAGGGCGACTCTCGAGCCTCTGGCGGAAGACAGGGAGCTGGCTCCTGAACTGGAAATAAATGTCAAAATGCCAGAGATGTTGGAATAAAACTCGGTGGCGAAGTCAAACAGAGCATATTAAACCTTAGCATGACTGACTCCAATGAAATTACACACTCTAGTTATATAGCATAACACTGACATAAAATTACAAACATTTAATAAACCACTCTTAATAATACAATAGGTGACCATGCATTCATCGAACTGTACCAATGTACACACAGTAGCCAATGGGTGCATCACACGCATAGCACATGAGGCGCATAACACGAATTGCACATGGGTGTGTCATACACATTGTGCACGAATACATCACTTGCATAGCACACAGGTGCACCACACACATAGAGCACCAGACTCACCACACTGGTAAGTTGTGCTTACGATGGGCTAAGACTGGCCGAGACACGAGGTCAAATGTCAAGATTGATTTATTTATATGGGTGGTAATCCACACATTCCCGCCATGAGAATGCATTTACAGAAATAAAATCTTACAGATACGACTAATTTTAAATTATTCAGACAGTTACATTTCTTGCATATAACGTATATATCGCATGTAGCATTACTAGTTATATTGCAGTAACCAGATATCACTAGATTTTATAATTTTATTTACTTTTATACATTTTTGATTGTTCTTATATGTAAATGTTATTTATATGTACACATGTTTTAATTTAAAATATACATAAAAGTTTACAAAATATTAAATATAAAAATATAATTGTTTTTCTGCTGTAACAATAAACCATTTAATTAGGGGTTATCATTTAGTAAGTAATCACTTCGAGGGGTTGCAAGGAACATCTATACAAGCCAACAGTAGAAGTCTGCAAGAGAGAAGTTGTTGGGGGTTATCCCAAAATTTACAGGTGGCACAGGTTCCTTTTAAAACCTGACAACTGCTAACTGCCAGGCTAATCTAGTTAATTTACTCTCCCAGGAAGCCTCTATAGCCTAACCTGACTCCTGTAGCGGAGGGGGATCAGTAAAACTTGTTTGGTTTGGGATAGTGTATTTTGTATGTAAAAAGTGTTAGGTAGGAAGATGATCTGCAAGCCCTCTCACTGCCGCATCCCTCCAAGTTGTAATAGCCACAATGGCAAGCATGAGTGTGCATGTCCCTCCCCCTCTTTGAGTCCTTGAAAATGTGGGAAGAAATTCAAGATTTCCGAAGGAAAACAAGCCTCGCCCCAGTCCTCCGCAACAGCTACTACGAGTGCAGCGCAGCGCCCCAAATGGCTGACATATGGCCAATAACAATCATACATAATAAGGAAGCACCCTATTCAAATTCTTGCAGCTCGCCTGTATGCAGTCGTCAAGGGTGAGATTTTTAGCTAGTGCAATTTAATGGTTCCAGTTCGTGGGAATAGGCACATCAAAACCCTCAATAAGTTGCTTAATTGGTTGAATGGATTTGATACGCCTGTTTCTGGTGGTACTCCTGATTGTCTCTTCCCTATACCTATCGAACACAACAACTGTCTGTTGATACCTGTAACTTGCTTTCAGCAGTGTTATAGTGTACAAGTCAGCCAGATTTCCAAAGTTTAAGGCATTGTCTGGCTTTCTTAGTGCTACCGCAAGTGCACTGTCATGTCCATAAATAATTAGAAAGGATTAAATTTTGTGGATTTGGATAGATTCAGGACATTTTTTCTGTTATCACATCTTACAGAACTTGTTTGTTTCCAATTAATTTCCATAAGGGACAAAGGAAATGGAAGGAGATCATGTTTTGGAACATATGGCAAGTCAACCAACTTCATAAGCAGTAATTGATGTCGGAGAACATTTCTGTCTGCCTTCAAGATAGTTTTCTTGTCCTTGTCATTAATGTCTTCGCCCACATCACATAACGTGTCTTAATGTCTTCACCCACATAACATAACGAGGCAAATGTGTGTGCTTTATTTTTCTTGAGAATTGTACAGAATGAAACATCTGCTTCGTTGTGCTGCATTGACATAAGTCTTATCAAATCTCTTTTGGAAAGTCATTAATTTCCTTTTTTTAAGCTTTTTGGCATGGAGTCACGAGTCTTGGATTGAATCTGTGGCCAGATTCTTTGTTGCAATTGTTTGCAATGACTCTGGGTGCATAAGAGTATAAAACACGGTGAGGACTTGGAAAGTCTATGCCAAGAAACTCTCACCATCGTTGTCACTCTTTTATCATAACTTGGTAGCTCTGTTGTGAAGGTATGTACTCCCTATCCTTTAGCATTTATAGAGTTCATTGAGATATGAAGGCCACCATGGCATATAATTATCTTCTCCTGGTATTCTGGAAAATACCACTTTAGCTTCAATAGACTGCAGTATGATGCTTGGTTCGTCACTGTGCTGACTGTAAGTTCCTACCCAAAATATGGATGTATTGCCATACACATCATCACAACTGTATTTTAAGTATCCAATTCACCAGCTAAATTTATTTTTGTGGGCAGGTATCCGCTGCTGTCTACCCTTCATTTACTGGCGAAATTGGTTGAACACTGTTCATGAAGATCTTGTCTCGAAATCTTGAAGATACAGAAAGAAAGTTAGGTCTACAGGTTTTGCTCGTTTCGAGCAGTCATTATCCTCTCCACTGAACCAGATTATATCAACAAGAGCAGTGAATACTAGCTCGCATGTGTTTGGAGTAATACTGACAGGATGCAGACCTTCAAGGAAATGTGAACAATAAGAGAATATCTGGTAGATGGTTGAAGCATCTGCAGAGCAGCATTTGTTGTTTGACTCCATTGCCAAGTGGTCATTTGGTTTTCACGAAAAGTTTTTTTTCCCCATCAAGAGCTCCATACAAAATATTAATATTACCACATATGTAGGGGATCAATTTGTTCATCATATTGTTTGTTAGAATTTAATTATAATTTTTGGTGGCATTATAGCACCAGTTGTTTTATATAATTATTTCAGAGTGCTCTCAGCCAAAAAGGTGCTTTATTGCAAGACTTGTTCATAGCTCAGGCAGTGTCCAGCCCTGCTCATAACAATATATTTTGACTGTGTAGCATGATGCAGTGTACTGGTAGGGCCAACNCCCAAACTATAAATAAGATCCTGTGCTACACTCAGATCTCTAGTTCGGATGTGTTCTCCCTTGTTTGCCTCACTATCATAGTTTCGAGACTATTGAACACTGAAGATAATTCTCAATAGTAAATATAAACTATCTGGAATGCACGCTATTGTCTGAACTTCACTTTCAGAATAACCTTGGTTACCTGTGGTTACCATCAGATCACCACGAATTTTTACTGTTGCATGTACCAATGAAATACATTTTTTGTCTCCAGGCTCATATTTAGGCAATCATAGCATTTGTGCAGTGTCTTTCATTTGCAGGACTACGGGTAGCTAATATTTTTGTGAGAATCAACATAATTTTCCCACTCTAATAGAAACCAGGCAAGGGTTTGGAAGTGTGTGAAAAGATTACATAGCTATTTTTGTATTAGACTCGTGAACTGCAACTTTGCTCCATTGTCACGGTGGACCTCAAAATCACAGTTCTTCTCAGAGAACAACCCGATCATTGCAGTATCGCTTCGGGCACATGGGTGTCTGCGATGTTAATAATCGACATAGCTCGTCGAACTGACGAAAAACTTACCAGACAGTGCAGCTAACCCCATTCTCAGAAACCCCCTTCAGGTGGTGGGGATAAGAAGCAATATTAATACTTGCTCTGATCTTCTCTAGATTTGTTGTTTTGTTATTTATGCATGCCCACAGATGAACCAATTCAGTATTGAGGCATTTCTTAATTCGAGAAATAATCTACAACCTCCTCGAGGATATTAGTTACAATATGGTGAACTGTCACTCAAGCAGGGGCCAAACATTTATGCCCTCCTCCTACCCCGGACCACAACTTCCCATTCTGGACGGCTTGTAGTTGCATGAGTGACCGTGGCTCGCTGGCAGTTTT
>NQII01000436.1:657924-686134 GCA_002778355.1 Clitarchus hookeri
GGGGGGGGGGGGGGAATGGACTGTATCTTACCGAACCATTTAAACAATTCCAACGAAAGTTGATACACTTACTGTACCTATCATGGGTGTGGCCAGAGTTGGCCAATGTTGAGGTAATTTCAGGGGCGGTTCCAGAGGACACCCTCCTCTGGAACTCTGAAATTGTCACAGAGGACATAAGTTCCCTTCCACCAAAAAATCTAAATTTTTTAAAATACTGAGTTATTTTATTTGCTTCATATTGTTTCCTAAAATTACAAGACCCTGCCCTCTCTCCTATGCCACGAATCGAAAGTCTACATGTCTATCTGCACAATGAGAAAATCCCTCCACCCACTTCCACACCTCCTTCAAACCTAAAGGCTAGATCCATTCCTGGTCCAATCAAAAACCAACACATTAATTTAACATGCAGTGTCGCTGCCAAGACTATCATGGATGGTGCATCCATGATAGTCTTGGCAGCCACACTGCATGTTAACTTCAAAAGCAATGGCACCCACCTTACTCTAGTCCAACAAAGACAATAAAAACGAGAAATGTCGCGAACATCACTCTATTTGTCAACTGTTTAGGGTTCTTTAAACCATAGGTAATACTAGAGTGTGTTTTAAGATATTTTCTAATTGGCAAGGAGGGGGGGGGGGCTTTGCATACCTGACCACCATGTGATCATGCCTATTGTACTTATTGCGAGCCTTAAACATAATAAATCACCATCTTTTCATCGCCATTGTGTAAGATATCGCCACCTTACAAAAATTAAATGTGATATGAATAGAGCTATAGTGGGCTACTATGACCATATACGAATTTTGTATATCAAGCACCTCCCTTTTCTTTTTAAATGGTGGCCAGTAATTTTTTTATTTTAGTTTATTATATCGACCAAACAATAAAGGTTTTTTTCAAGATAAATTTGTATGCTGGTAGTACCTAGATTCAAATTCTCTTATTCGTAGCTTTTGGTCCACCATTTTGAAAAACAGTACCACTTGGAGTATATAGTTTTTTCCAATATTATTGTCTGAAAAAACGAAAGTAATGCCAACAAATTAACCGAGAGTTCATAAAATTTATAACGTAAATGGACAGCATACTTTTTTTCACAATGACTGCATCGTTACAATAAGTGTGCATATTATATTTTGAAATACATCATAATAAATTTAAATTTAATTTCTACATCTCTGTAAACTATTCATGGAGTACCGACGACAGTTTTCATTCCAACAGTGCAATGGAAAGCCACCGAAAAAAAAACTTTTTTTTCTAAGCGACGGTGTTTGTTGTGTAGTTTTATGACATACCTCTGGTACCATTAAAATGCTCTAACTCTATTTTAGTAGGCTGATGTACCTAATGTGGGTAATTGTAGTAATTAAATAATAGCTTCAATAGTTCGCCATTTTAGAAATCACCACCACCAAAAATTATTGCTTCAGGCTTATAGTTAACATCAGGAAATACTCTATTAACAACACTATTATCTGGTGTGAAATTTCTTTTGCTTGAATATTTTACGAACATGTGCGATCCTACTACTATAGCTCTGAGTACCTCATTAAAATTAATTATATATTCTGTACAGGAAAGAAGTCTGTTTAGTTTACCAAGACTCAAATATGATGTGCCTCACTTCCTAAAATATATAATAATCCCATTACTAGAGTAAACAGTGTAAAATTTCTAGGTTTGTTTATAGACGAACACCTCAAATGGAATATTAATATCAACAATATAGTAAAAAAATAATTATGTCACAGGTAAGAATGCTGGGCAGGAAATATGGGACGCCTATGGAGATAAAAAAATCTGTTTACTCAACTATTATACACAGCCACTTGCAGTACCTAGCCAAATATGGGGTTCAACTGCTAAAAGTGCATTTTAACCCCTACAGATAATTCAAAGTAGGGCTATTAAATCATTATTTAACTTCCCATTTAACACAAATACTAAGGAAATATATATTTATAGTAAAATGCTTCCTTTTAGAGTTACCTATGAGTATAATCTACTAGATACATACACACACAGATATATACACATGGCAGAAGTTCACAATATCAGAATTGCAGGGAACAAATGTCTGCATTTTATTAAGTACAGGATATGGCAGAAAGGCATGCAGTTTCAGGGGATTTCAAATTTAAAAAGATTTATCTTCTACCATCAGAACTGCACATACTCCTTCAATATTCAAAAATCTCACGAAGCAGGAATTACTAAGCAAATTGGTCAAATGGGATAATTTTCTTCCTTATTAACCTCTGACATGAGATTTTTTTATACTATCACTATTCTATATATACATAATTTAGGTGTTTATGTACTCCATAACATGTTTGGTTTGTTGTATAAATTTAGTTTATCTGTTGTTGGGAATGTTTGGTATGGCCTATCCAGGTTTGCAGTATACTTTTAGATGACAAACTATTAAGTAGTAGCAGCACTGTACCTCATAGTGGAATAAATAGTATGTGAATGCTATATGTAAATGTCCAGCCATCAAACAAAGTCCAAATTCTTTTAAAAGAACTTCACACAGAGCTTTACTCAAGGGGTCTCAAATGCCCATGTATGTAACTATTTTACTATGTATTGTTAATGTGTGTAAATAATAATAAAAAATTATTGAGACAGCCAGTCACTCAAACCAAATAAATAGATTAAACAAGGCAAATTTTCAAATATTAATGTTATAGCTACAAAATATGTGAAACATAATTTTGAATGCCGAAATAGTCATAAAAAAAAAAGCCCATCCCCCACCCCCAGGCTCGCAAAGGGCTATTAATAAGTACACCCTAATTCTGTAAAAAAAGTGTACCAAGAAATTCAGTGTGAAAGGGGGAGCAGGATTCGGAGCACACAACCTATAAACAATAGCACTACATTTAGAGTGTTACGCCAGAATAATAAAAAGTATAATTTGGATCACTTAATATCTAGCATCACATCTGCTGACATACTTCTGTCCTAGGCAGTATATTTACTAACTAACGTTGGATATACTACCACTAAATATACTAACACACTTCAATACTCCCTTTTTAGGCATATCAATTGCCCACAAATTCAAAAGAGTATATTTTATTGTATTCACTTCACTTCTGTGCTTTCTGAAGAGTGTAAACAGTTACTTCTCCTCTCACATTAGCGTTACTTTGCAACTTCGCCAGCTGACTCATACCCGTTTTTTTTTTTTACACTATAGCACCAACAAATAAATTGAAATATGGTAATTCATCAGCGACATCGACTGAATCTATGTAAAAGGGGCCTGATTTTGAGATATTGACACAGCAAACGTGTCATTTAAATACATGTACCATTTGGATTTCACCGATGTTGTGGTCTTCGATCTACATCACATGCATCTGTCAAATGACAGCACATTTGCAGTGAGACGAGCTGGTAGTCTATAGATCTTGAGGGTGCCGTCAGTGCCCTATACGACATCAAGTACAGTTATTACAAATGTTTTAAACTACTCACTGACAGCGCCAAGTAAAATATTTAAATTACAACAAACTAATAATGCGATTGCAATTTTTCATTATGCAGCGATGGGAGAAGTGACACAAATTTGAACCTGTGATGTGTCACATCCAGCGACACAAAAGTAACAGTGCCAAGTCGAGGCGACTAGAAATTGTAACAGTTCCGTTTTTCAGGAACCTTTCCGAAACGTTTCAGTTCATCAAAAGGAACCGTTCATTTTAACAGCTAATTTTGAAATAGTTCACAACATACTCAATGCCCGACATGTTCTGAACGTAAACGTGGTTTTTATTTATTAGGGAGGGTGATATATACATTACACAAACACATCACTATTAGATGAATATATTACTGCTATGATGCAACCGCATCGTCTACTTCAGTGTTTGTAAGAAAATATATCATGACAGAAATATCATTCAGAATCGTGTAATTTTGTCACAATTTAAATTATAGAAGAAAACTGAGGATTAACAATAGTTTGTCACAATTTCTTATACTGTAATTATTTTGTATTGACTCTTTAAGGCTGTAATATTTCCCATCACTCAATTTACAACTCACAACAATGTCCACAGAAACACTGCAAGATAAATGTTCAGTTTGTGAAACATATTAACATGTATTCTGGAATATTTTATACTTACTGCTAAGTCCATACGAAACGTTTAGAATTTAAAAAATACTTCTGTTGGGGTGTTCGTGTGCCGATTAAACTATTTATTGAAAAATTATTTACATTTATTTTCGACTGTGGGTTTGATATTGTATTTCAAGTGTTTTCAACAGTTAACAACAATTCCGATACTGGGGGTGGTTCAGTTCATTTGCCGGAACCGTTTGTGAGTTCATAACAGTTCGAGACGGAGATCGATTCCGTCTCAGGAACTGTTCATTCGCTGGAACCGTTCGCAAGTTTGCAACAGCTCCGAGACTGAACAGTTCCGAGACTGCGAACAGTTCCATCCAATAGCCGGAATCAGCAACTCAGAGTACTTAAATAATACTCGTGGTCTACAAATTTTAATGCGCTGTTTATAATTTTTTCACTGATTAGAAGTTAACCACAAAAATATAAACAATTTCCTTTTTGTACAGAAGTGGTAGAATAGTGTGGTGTTCCGATCTAACCATTCACTTGGCTTGCTCGGAACTCTAATTCCAATTACGTATGTGCATCACAATCAGTAGCTTTGATTTAATCACAGATACAAAATTATAAAAATGACAGTATTTGATTCATTGAGCGCAATATCTGTGATTAGCATAGTACAAATTCGTCCTGCTGGTGGCGGTCAATTTTACTTATATATAATTAAATCCATGGTTATAAATTCCATCTTGCTCAGAGAATGATTGCAGAACTCATAGAAAAACGACTGAAAATTGGTGTCTTGCAGCATTCGTTGCAGTTATCGAACTCAATTCTCAATAGCAACTTTCGTGTCTGTGATTCTAGGACACTGCTAGTGTTGGGGTTAGTGTGGCATGTTACATTGCGATTGCTTTTGATTCACCCATTGCAGTGAAGCTTCTATCTTGAACTCTGACTGCTACCAGGCCATCAGTAGTGTTGAAACACATTTCCAGAGTGTTGCAAATATGGGACTTGGCTGATGGGGAAAATTTAAATTACAAATACCTCGCACACATAATATATTCACTTCGAACTAGATATCTACTTTTTACACAATATGCATGCTAAATACAAAATAAGAACATTGAAACTAGCCCAACATGACGCACAGCTATTACTCAAGAGACATACCAAACACAGAAACATAACCTTAATTATACACTAGTAATGTAAAACATAAAAAACATAGGTCCAACAGTTCCCCTTGTTGTGCATTACAATTCGTGTCTCATGTTCAAGACCTAATCTACACACTAAGTCTTGCATTTTTCTTCTTGGGAGTGTTTTGATTAGGATGTCTGCCAAGTGTGTATTTGATTCCACATAATTGAATGTTACTTCCCCATTTTCAACACATTCATGGAGAAAATGGTACCTAATGTCTATGTGCTTTTAATGTTCTGTCATCTTGTTCTTTGCCAAAATAATTACACGTTGGTTATCCACATTAATAGCAAAAGGGTCGTGCTTGAATTGCTCTTGTCCTACTTCCTTCAGGAAATTTAGAAGCCTTAAGGACTCCTTCACTGCCTCTGACATGGCTATATATTTGGCTTCAACTGTCGAGTATGCCACTGTTCTCTGTTTCTTGATCTGCCTTATAATGGGACCACCATCTAGCAATGCAACGAACCCGCTGATTGACTTGCGATCCTTGCTGTCATTTGCCAAATCTGCATCTGCATACACTGTCACTGGATACCCTTTCTTCTTGTACACCAGTTTTAAATTTAGGGTCCCCTTCAAGTACCTGAGTATGTGCTTCACATTTTCCCAATCCACTTTTGTTGGTTCACTGCACATTTGGCTTTGTTTGCAGACCGAGAATGACAAGTCCAGATTTGTTTCATTGGCAATGTACAACAGGCCCCCGATATCTCTACTGTAAGTGGTTTCACAAAATGGCATTTTCTCATCCTGTGTCTGGCCTTTTGTCCCCAAGGGCATCGAGCTTCCCTTGGCACCTTCCATCCGGAAATCTGCGATAACCTTTTCAGCGTAATTCTTCTGGTTAATCACTATCTTGTCTAAGTTTGGCCTATGAATGCCCACGGACAGTAGATTGGACACTTCACGTAGATCCCAAATGTCTAGTAACATCATCAGTTTTCCTTTAATCTATTTCGCTTTGGTTCTGTCCCCAATGCTATTATGTAATCCACACAAATCCCCATTATTAAATCCTCATTACAGTAGACACATGGATCGGTAATACATTCCATGAGTCCAAATTCTTTCATCAGTTTATTCACATACATATTCAAGTCCCTTCCCGCTTCATGCTAGCCATACATGCTTTTTGTTAGAAAACATACAAATTTTGAAGCATTCTTTCCTTCTTCAGTAAATAGTTCTGATTGTTCCCTATATACTTCATCTGGCAAGGGGCTACTGAGGTATGCTGCTGTAACACCATAATGTTCGGCCTCCCAGTTGTTTTCCACTGCCAATGCCAACAATACTTTAATAGTTTTATTTTGATCACTGGACTGTATGTCTCAAAGTAGTCTATCCTTGGGACTTGTCTATAGTCATGAACTACCAGTCTTGCCTTGTTACATTCTACTGCCCCCTAAGTGATTGCAATTAAACATGAAGACCCACTTTGACACAATTACATTTCTATTTCTGGGCCTTCTCACATTCTCTCAAGTATTGTTATTTTTTATGGTCATTTCTTCTTCCATTGCGAGTTTCCACCAGCCACCATAATTACATGGCAATGTTTCCCATGCTGTTTTAGGCTGAAAACTTTCCACTGTAGGACTTTTCACTAGGTTACCACAACCACAGGGTTTCTCTGGCGCTTACTTCCTTGTTGATCTCCTTATTCCTTGTGCATGATGCTAATCTCCTAGTTTTGCTGCTTCTTGTTCGCGATTAACCTGGTCTTCTTCATTTTCAACTATATTAAAGATGCTTGCCTGAATAATAGCTTCATTTGTGCCTTCATATATCGGGGCATTTAGAATGTTCACTTCTGTTTCCAGTTTTTCCACACCTCTATTGTCTTACACCATATCATTGAAGGGAAATGCGTCTTAACAAAACACGTCATTCCTGACAGTTACCCTTTCTTTCATAATATTCCATAAACGATAGCCCTTCACATTTTCTGGGTATCCCAAGAGGACACATTTTTCGGCTGTGATATCTAATTTTCTTTTCACTGTGGTCGCTGCCCAAATCTGACACCCAAACACCTTCATTCTGCTGAAGTCTTTTAAGGTCCATTGCTTGCCAGTCCATAATTCCAGCGGAATTTTGTTTTGAATCGCCTGAGATGGACAATGATTTCGAACGACACAAGCTGTTCATAATGCTTCTGCCCAAAACGGGTGCAGTATACATGATTCCACCAACATACACTGTCCATTAAAGTTAAATTCAACCTTTATGCCTTTCCATTCTGTTGTGGCGTGTATGGTGTCGTTTTCCTATACTTTATGTCACACTTCTCGAGATGTTTCTGAAATGCTCTATCCGTATACTCGCCACCATAGTCTGTCTGTATCACTTTGATTTTTCCCTCATGAAACAGTTCCACGTTGGCTTGATATTTCAAGAATTCCTCGAACACATCAATTTTCGGTTTTATTATTGCTAACGTTGCATGATTGGAGTTATCATCAATGAATGTCACATAATACTGTGCTCCACCTAATGATGGGTGTTGAAGTGGTCCACCAACATCTGAGAGAATTGACTCAAAGGGTTTTGTGGTTCTGCAGTTTGTCTTTACTGGAAACTTTTAACGTTTTGTCTTCCCCTGGATACACACTTCACAAACCTTGGAATGTTCGCTTGAGTCCTTAATCCCTATTACTGGGATCTTTGCGATGGAACCTTCGTGACAACGACCCAGTCTTCTATGCCATATGGTGACATCTGCCATTGATGCTTTCCAATTCCCTTCAATTGCATCCTTGTCCTTGGAACAGGCAGTTCTTGCAGCATTCAATGTTCTCACATGGTAAAATTTCCAGCTTTAATAGCCTTGAATAGGGTTTCCCCCTTTTGCTTGCCAATTATTTTAGCTCAGACCTTTTTCAAAACAAACATATTTATCTAGTCCCTTTGACGCTATTCCCCACCTGTGAAATATAGGGTGGTTTATAGGGTCGTAGTTAATTCCTCCAGGCACAGACTATAAGGTGCCTAGAAGGTTGAGGGTATTTCAATAAGGTAGTCTTTTGACGTTTAACTTAACTGGATAATTATATTGTCTCGAGTTTAAACAAAAACAACATACAGAAACACTTCCGGGGTGTGGTACTCTGTTTTGGCTAACTCGAGTTAACTGTGGGCGACTTCGAGATGGAGGGGGGCTTCTCTGGGCGGTGACTTGATACTTAACTCTGCTGACACGATGTCAGCTGTGGATGAGCTCCGGCGATGTGGGCGGCCTTGGAAAAGACCCACATTTGGTGCCGTCTCCCCATGACTGCTGTTCTGGGCTCGTTCTGAAGTCCTCTCGCGATTTAGTGACGCAACTCTTCCCTCGGCGCGGTGACAATGAACCGTCTCCCTCTTCTCGCATAAATTGGCTTATATGCACTCCAGTCTCCCTCCCTAAGTGTCTGCACGTGTCTCTCTTATTGGGGGAAGGAGGGAGGTGGTTGCCTTCAGTACAAAGCCATTCAGCCACGTGCCATGGTTCGTGAAGGTTCGGGGGCGGGAGAAGTGGTGATCTGCCCCTTGAATTTACCATCTCAGCTTATTTTTCTGCAGTTTGGCTACAAGGGTGGTAGGGGTGAGGAGTATTCGTGGCCCCCACTTTTAATTGGTCAGCCATTTTCTCAGGCGTGAAGCTAGAGGTGCTCTTGCTTGGCTCTGCAATTTCTCCCGCTTTCCTACATATTTACGTAGCATTTTCCGGGTGCTCCGGCGATATGCCATCTCTTACTCGGCACAACCTTGACACGTGTAACTGCGATCCGTTCTGGTTGTCCACGTGCCTCGTGACATGTGTCAACTGGTAGGCGCTCGCGAAGGGGGTTAGCGAGGCTTCTACTCCAAAATGCGTTACACGACACCTTAATGCAGTTAACATATATTAGGTTGTCCAAAAAGTTAGGAACATAAAGCACAGTACTTAATCTGATACCCCCAGTCGCCACATTCTTCGGACATTTGTAAAAACACTGTATCTCGCCCACTATTTTGCAAGGGTTCACCATCCACAATACCCACTACATCTGTTTCTTCTGCTTTTTTTTTTCAATGAGTTCTGGGTGGGGTGTCATGTGATGAAATGCTCCAGAGATCAGTAACCATTCACTGCTTTTCAAGGTAGGTTGCTTGACACACAGCACCCTGAACTCTTTCACTGATACCTCTGACTTGTTTATCTCTCTTGCCTCATCTTTATCTGCTGAACTCTCTCCTCTTACATTATTCTCACACCTGTGCTGTGCACATTTCTTCGCAATATGTCCTTTCTCGCTATAAGCATAAAATATCCAAATCCTCTGTGCCATTAGCTGATTATTTCTTTTAGACATTTGGGTTTGTTTCCTTTTAGTAAATAAGACCACAGACATTTTCTCCACCTCAGCATCACGATTTATCCTTTCCTCTTCAATTAACAGCCTTGCTTTCACAAGCTTTGTACTCAATGTTTCTTCATATCTTTCTAAACTCCTTGCGAATCGCTTATACTTCTCCATATGTAACCCTATCAAGAAGATGAGCGCTAATGCTTGGTATGTAAACACAGTTCTGGACTTACGAAACTTATGGTTCAGAACTTGGATTTTCGACACGTACTCCTGAATACTCTTGTCAGCTGTTTTCCAGACATTCATCAGTTCTCTTACAAACATGATTTGATGTAAAAGACCATACCTTTAGTGGATTTCTTCGAGCGCCAGCCTTGTTTCCTTCGCTCTTGCGCACTCACCTATATCTACGAGATAGTCATCACCCACAATCAGTAGTATGAACGATAATGCACTCACATTAGCATCACTCCGTTTTGCCATTAATACTTATTCTTTGTCATAGCCAGACTCAATTGCTTCTCAACACACCTTTTTGTTGAAATGCTGCCCTTGCCATAACCCACCAAGCAAAATAATTATCGTTGTTTAGTTTAGGCAATCTTAACTCACCATTAATACCAGACACCATTTTTAGGCGTGATTGACTCTGCAACACTTATCACTTCCTTGCTGTAAATTCATACAATTATAACTAATTCTCATTAACATCCTGGCCCCATAACCTGCTGAAACATATTTCCAGGCAATAATGGGGCTTGGTTGATGTGGAAATTTATATTTCAAATGCCTTGCATACATCATATATTCAATTTGTACTACATATCTAATCTTTACACAATATGCATGCTAAATACACACAATAACATTGAAACTAGCCCAACATGGTTCACAGCTATTACCGAAGATACTAACCCAACACAAAAACGTAACCTTACTTATATACTAGTAATGTACTACATAAAAACTTCGGTCCAACAAATATCAGAGCAGTTCTTTAGTTACACTAAACTGCGATTGCTATTGAACCACCAATTGCAGTGAAGCTTCTGTCTTGATCTGTGACTGCGACCAGGTCGCCAATGGCAAAGCAGTTTTTCAGTTACACTAATCTGCGGTTGCTACTGAATCTCTAATTGCAGAGAAACTTCTGCCATAAACTGCGACTGCTACCAGGCCGTCAATACAAGAGCAGTTCGTATACCTGTGACTACGATAAGCTTGCTTTTTTTTTCTACCACCAATCGCAGAATGCGACTAGCTCTGACGCAGATATAGCTGAACTAAGCTGTGACTGCTCTAGCCTCACCGAAAGAGTGAAGCTTATATCTTCCTAAAAAAAAAAAAAAAATAGATTTCATACAGTTTGTGACGATCAGTTTTAATTTACCACAACCTTTGTCATTTTTAAATAATTTGTAGCGTTTGCATTGTATTATCTCAGTGGTCTTCCACGAAAATAATGAAAACGAGCGACACATATGGATGTTTTACAGTGTCTACAACAGTAATTTCTCAGTGTCACAGCTACGACTGTAACTAAAAATCAAATATTTACAGAAGTTTTCAACTAAAGTACTTTGCTTTCATTGTCAGAAACGTTTAACGGCTTGTTGTATTTAGTATTATGAAACATATAATAGAAAAACTAGTAAAGACAGAACAGGCTCTTGACGCCAGTACTAATGTGAATATTATACACTTTAATTGACTCCAGTGGTTTATTCTAGTGGTTATTGGTATGAAATCTTTTGATTATGATCCGATCATAATTAAAAATCGCAGATATTAAAACTAGCAAAAAATTATAACTGTGACTAATAAACATCTCTCCGCTTCACCTCAAGATATTTTTTTTNTTTTTTTTTTTTTTTGGGCTGGGGAGAGTATCCCTGGCCCGTCCAAAAAATCTTTTATTATCTAGAAGGTTACAGGAGTACATAAATAATAAACCACTTTCCAACAAAAATGTTCTATAGTCAATAATCATAATTAATTAAAAATATTTGTTGGTGAAAATCTGTACAATTCTATGGAGGGAAGCGTCTACAATAGGAATATTTTGACGCAACTGCAAGGATATGGAGGNGTGAAAATCTGTACAATTCTATGGAGGGAAGCGTCTACAATAGGAATATTTTGACGCAACTGCAAGGATATGGAGGGTGGGAAACAGTACATATATGTGGTTACACTTTTCATCGTTAATAATTAGGTTACATGGTATGAACAAGGTAGATTATTACAAAGGTGAGCTTATATCCTATTATTTATTAAGTTTTACAAATATACATTTATACAATCTTTTGGTGAATAGGAGAGGAAGTCGGGTTCAGGTCCCCATCATTATCTGTGGTCATCTTCGGAATCTGTGCTATTGCTTGTAAGGTGGTCTGTGCTGTGGAGTGGGCGTCTGGGGTGGTGTGAAATGGGTGGGTTGATCATCTGGCGGATGAGTGGGTTTGAGTGTGTGGGGAGTTTTGCTTTGAAACGATCGGTGATGGTTGTGATGGTGGTGAGGATGTGGGGTAGGTTGGTTTGAGTGAGGAGGTTTTGGCGGAGGGTGGCCCTGGGTAGGNGAGGTTGTATTGGGAAGAGTGGGACCATGTGGGGCAGGCGTAAGTGAGGAGGGGGGATAGGTAGGCGTTGAGAGCGGTAATGCGGGTTTGGAGTGGGGCACCGGATGATGGTTTTAGTAATGGTGTGNGGGGGATAGGTAGGCGTTGAGAGCGGTAATGCGGGTTTGGAGTGGGGCACCGGATGATGGTTTTAGTAATGGTGTGAGTTGGGCCATGGCAGCTCGGGTTTTGGTGTTGATTGTGGACAGGTGTGGGATGAAGGTGAATTTGTTATCGAGGGTGACTCCGAGGTATCGGACTGTGGGGGACCAGGGGAGTGGTGTGTGAGAGAATTTGGGGTGGATTTCTGGATCTGTGTGTTGGCGTGAGAAAAGGATGGTTTGGGTTTTGGATTGGTTGAGGGCGATGCCGTGATTTTGGAATTGGGAGTTGAGGTTGGTGAGGCCACGGTTGAGGCGGTCGACGAGCAGCTGCTGGAGGACTGAGGAGGCCAGCATGCAGGTATCATCTGCATACTGGACTAGGTAGGTGCCAGGTGGAGGGGAGATGTCGGCTATGAAGAGGGAGAAAAGGATTGGACTGAGAATGGAACCTTGGGGGACACCGGCTGGGGTTGGTCGGGTGGTGGAGAGGTGGCCCTCTACTCTGACCTGGAAGGTGTGGCCCTCAAGGAAAGAGCAGAGTACATGGATGAGGTGGGGAGGGGGATGTTTGATGCTGACAATTTGGATATGAGAAGGGGGTGGGGAACAGAATCGAAGGCCTTGGCCAGGTCAAGGAGTACCATGCCCGTGTGTTGCCTCCTGGCGAATCCTTGGACCACCAGGTGCTCCACACGAGCAATGGCGTGAGTTGTGGAGTGTGATTGGCGGAATCCGAATTGGTGATTTGGGAGTAGGTGGGAGGATTCGATCGTTGGGAGGAGTCTGNTGTGGAGTGTGATTGGCGGAATCCGAATTGGTGATTTGGGAGTAGGTGGGAGGATTCGATCGTTGGGAGGAGTCTGGAGAGGATGATTTTTTCTGCTATTTTAGACATGATGGGAAGAAGTGAGATGGGTCTGTAAGATGATGGCGAGCGAGGGGGTTTACCAGGTTTGTGGAGTGGGATGACAATAGCAGATTTCCATGGGGAAGGGAAGTGACCTTGGAGAATGATGGCGTTAATGATTTTGGTGAGGAGGATTGTGGCTTTTCGGGGGAGTGCACGGAGGAGGGGGGTGGGGATAGAATCGCCTCCGGGGGCTGCGGTGCGGCGGAGTGAGGTGATGGTTTTGTGGACTTCGGTGGGAGTGGTTAGCGGGAAGTTGGGGCGCAGTGGACGGATGGGAAGTGTGACATGGTGTGAAAGTGGGGAGGGATTTCCCTCGTCATCCGAGGATTCTGAGGAGGAAAGGGAGGTGCGGTNGTGTGACATGGTGTGAAAGTGGGGAGGGATTTCCCTCGTCATCCGAGGATTCTGAGGAGGAAAGGGAGGTGCGGTAGGCTGGGTTGAATGTGGAGTGCAGGTGGGCGGCCACAGCTTCAGATCTCTCTTCTGCTGTTTCCGCCGGACCTGTGGGTGTGGAGAGGGGAGGAATGGAGGATGGGACAGATCTTAGGTTGCGAACAAAGGACCAGAGTGAGCCTGTTGCGGTGGAGAGGGATTGGAGGCGTTTAATCTCTCTCTCGGAGTTCCACTCCGCCACCATCTGGCGGCCCCGTCCCCTGAGGAGGGTATACACTCTCCGTAACCATGGGGAGCGGGTGGCCTGCCATTTGGCACGGAAGCGGTCTCGGAGGGAGAGAAAGTTTCGGATGTGTGGAGGGAATGGAATGGTGCGTGTGCGTGATGGGAATATATATAAGCAATAGTTCTACCATATCTCGCTAGGGAGGAACAAATTATATTTACGTAGAGAACAACCAACTAGAGAGTTAGGTAGCCATACTGGTTTAGCAATAAAGCAAATATACTTACACATAAGTCGCATAAATATTAAGTCAATTTTGTACATTTATTCCTGTAATGGGGTTCAACAAAATGTATTTATTCAGCTTTTTGTATTTTTTGTTTTTTTTAGTTAATAACGAGTAACTATAAGTGCGCATTAACAATATGCTGAGATAATGAATGTAGTGAATCTTCTGAAAGTATGTAATTGATGATAAGGTGTGCAGTAAAATACATATGATTTCCAGCTAAACTACATTACCAATATATCTATAAACAAAAATCTGTAAATATTAATAATGATGACAAATGACATTATATATTATAATATGTACAAAATAAAATTGTTATAGGCTGTTCACAGTAAAGAGAGCACTTTTGAACATTCTCTCATTTGGAATAATAGTCAATAAATAACTTTTATTTTAGCCTTAGATTATATCTTCCAAGTAAGGTAGAATATGCATCCTGTGTTTATTACTTACATTGCAATATTTATTTGAAAATGTGGTTAAAGGATAAAATAAGTGATGTGATCCTCTCTTACGTTTAAACCCGTTTTACACCTCTTCACAAAAAGTAGGTACTGTGCACTACAAATATGCATCCATACGCACATAAAATGCATTAACCCTGGGTTACAGAACATTCAAGCAACCTGAACGCATGTTCGTGCATCGTGACCCATTGTGACCCATTGTAACCTATATGCTAAGGAGGGAAACTGGAAACTGTATCAAAACTTTGCATTTACTCCAGGGTGGGGAATTTCACCAGGGCACAGCGTAAATGGAGACTTCAATCAATAGTTTCCCTTGCAGAATAAAATACTACATGCATAATTACGCACCGGACATTGGTCGTTTCATATAAAGTGAGATATTAGTCTCAAACAAACGTTGTAAATAAGTGCAGATATTGCATGTTACTTTCTAGAGACGTGAAAATTAATAAAGAAAGTGGCTGCACAATTCACATATTAATTAATGTGACATGTTACAACATGTGAAAGTGAAATTCATAATAACTAAAAATGTTATATAAATAGTGCGTAAACATCGCAGATAGTTGGGCTCAGACTGCCCTTTTGATGTCATGAGGCCACCTCTTGGCCAAGTCCGGCAGCTGAACATTAAATCCAATTAAAGCAAAAACCAAGTGATCAATCAACAGCAGTAGGCAAGATGTGCTACAAATAAAATAATTTCTGGAACCATCAAATTTCTCACCAAACATATTTCGCACCAATCTGGTGCATAGGCACTTTCATAACTAAAACGAGGGATTTCACTGTATTGTGTACAATGTAATGTGTCAGTTGTTTCTTAGTTATAAGTTTTAAGTGCCACATTATTTATTCTCCATGTTTTACGCACCAACCGATCGTGAAGTACCGATCGGGCGACACCATGATTTCCAGTCGTCATCAGCAGTCTTAGAGGTGAGGTCGGTGTCATGCTGCTCGGGGCACTTTATCTTTTGTTTAAATGATTGAGCTTGCAACTGTTGATTAATTACTTAAACCTTAATTTATAGCCCCGTGTCGTGCGACTTGTACGAGAGAGTTTTATTGGTTTCAGCCATCGATGGCTGATAGTTGTTAGCTCAATGGCGGAGCTTTGTGCGCCGTGTCCGCTTAAGAAACGTGGAGTATAAGCATTTCTGTATAGATAACTTAGTATATTAAGTGTTCATTAAGTGTTCATTAAGTGGTATAATAATCGCAGGATGTGCGGAACGGCCAACAGTTCCATTGACCGCCGCGAATGAGACGTGGCCGAACACCCCTGAGAGAGTCTCGTGTCGCTCCGAGGCAAACTGAGCGACTGACGCCCTTATACACATTCCATCAACAGAATATTATTATATTTACATAGGCCCTATTACCTCGGTCGTGTCAAATGGCTGGAAGGAAAAAGAAACTTAGTACCTCAAAAGTGATCACTTTACTGTGAACAGCCTTTAACAATATTTACAAAGTAGTGCTGTTGACTGAATATATTTTACAATCATCCTAACAGATGGCTTGGCCAGTGATGTCAGACCACTGGTGCATACTGGAAAATCTGCTTATTTTGCACAAAATAGCTTATCCCCCATAAATTTCGTTCATCGCAATGCACAAATTATAATAGTAATTAGAAATGAAAGATTATTAAGCTTTTACACAAACAACAGCAGTGTAAAAAGCATATTTTAAAAACCCATCAATGGTCGCGTATGAGCATTTCTCTAGCACTAAAAAATAATATCGTGCTTTTTTTTTTTTATAAATGGGCTGGAGCTCACAAATTTAATAAGATAACAGGCAAGCTTGTTGCCATGAATGATGCATCATTGACCTTAAGAGAGGGTGTTGTTTACTGATGTGCACCGTGTGTGAGCATCTTTTTCATTTGGCGAGCATTCACGTTCGTTACAACTGGAGCAGACAGATGTGATTATTATTATTGTTACTGATAGTGAAACAGTTACAGATGAAGTAGGCAAATAAATAGATGCATATTGTTCGTGCAAACATTGCACTTTACACCGTAAAATAAAGCAATACTTTCTTTCAATTGTCGTGGACAGGTTTTACCGAATGCGATAGGCCCCCAAGTATTAAAAATTGTACAACTTTAATAACAAAACCTATACCTACAAGCACTTCATAATCTGAATGGTGAATAGATAAGATACTCAAAAAATGTGTATACCTAATATCTTCTACAAACACTGTCTCGATTTCAAATAATGCTGGTGTGTAAACATGTTCCATATGCAAAGGCTTAAGCAGTTCTTAAAAAAAAATAGATTTTCAACAGCATTAAATTTCAAGTCCCCTCCAAAAATCTAATTGTACAGAATTTATAATGGCTCTTTTAAAGGCGAAACATGGTAAAGGTAATTGATATCGGAGTCTTAATTATTTCCTGTTCTATGCTGTAAATGACTTTGCTGCATCTCTGCAAGTTACCATTCCCTTACATCTTCAGTCACGTGCATTATCTTCTACCGATATTTTTTGAACAGCCAGTACACGGATGTCGGCTGCGCGCGCAGCCGACATCTACCTTCCTACCCTTTCACCCCCTTACATCAGCGACCTTACTACACTGCTCTGCCATACGGAGACTTGCCTAGATAACTGCTGGTCACTGTATTTTACTACACAAAAACTCAGATCTATAAAAAATTAGTCATACATGTAATGTCGTGAATTTGTGCCATATAAAGAGTTTTAATGGTATCTTTATTTATTTATACAACTCGAAGACCTCTATTCCTGTACGTTTTTATTTGATTTCACAGTAATTAAGTATTTTATTATGCAAATAGACTTCCCGATTGAATGAACGCATTACTGCTGTGATGCAATCGGAACTACTTCATTATATGTTAGAAAATATATCATGAAAGAAATTTCATTCATTTTCGTCTACATAATTTTGTCACAATTTCAATGTTTGAAGAAAACTGAGGCTAAAGATTATTTTTAAAATTCACTTTTTAAGGCCGTAATATTTCCCGTCACTCAACTTATAACACACTGCATAATTACGTTCATAGAAACCTAGATAATACTGCAAGAGAGAGATTTAGTGCAAGAAAAAAACTATAAACTGTATTGTAATAAATTTTACACTTAGGCTAATGGTAAGTCTGACCAAAACATTTTGAACTTAAAAATACTCATGCTGTGATGTTCGTACGCATATAAAAGTATTTATTGAAAAATTATTCACATGTCTGTTCTGCTGTGGGTTTGGTATTATATTTAATGGGTTTTGACAGTTCTGATACTGTAGGTGGTTCAGTTAATTCGCCAGAACTGTTCGCGAGTTCGCAACAGTTCCGAGACTGAACAGATCCGAGGCTGTGAACAGTACAATCCAATAGCCAGAATCCTTACGTCTCTGACGGCCTTTCAATGCCATTTCGGCAACAGTTCAGAGCCGGATGCTCTGAAAGACTCAAGCCTTTCCACATAGCATAAAATTTCCCCCAGTTACTGAAAACAGAAAATATATGGAGTACTATACGGGACATTTTTGTGTTGTGTTTGTAATTTGTGTTCTACTATGTGGCATGGTACTCCATAATTGATTTTCTTGTTGGTTGAAGGTTCAGCTGAAACATTGTGGAAAGCTGGAGCCGGAGAACGAGACTGTATGCTGAGATGATGAAAATGTTGCTGCTGTGTTTGGCACGTCTCGAGGCGATGGCGTGGACTTGCAAGACCGAGGTGGCCGTGCGTGTCGTCGCTGGAGCCCATTTTCAACCTTTGGATCAGTTGACTCTATACACTTCACTATTCCCGTACACTTCCAAGTCGCATGTCCCTAAAAGTTTCAAGATGAAGTAAAGAATCTAAACCTGCAACTAGCATGTCCTACTACGAGCTCCTACGAACAGTGTGATTTATTAAAAGATACAAAAAGTCCTATAATGTTAGCAGATGCAATTTGAGGAAATTTGAATTACGCCTTTGGAGAGGATTTAACCCATGTTGATACATGGGAAAGAACCAAGCGAGGAGTTACACTGATCGGGGACTTATTTAACTGTTGTTGTGACATTACTACATCCCACCAAGTAGAGGTATAATTAAAAAACGAAGACTTATTTAACCAATATTTTGAGAAAATCAGTAAACAGATACAAGCTAATTATTTAGCTCTTGCTAATTTTATCAATCAGATTAAAGTGATAGATGCAGCTGTAAAATGTGTTTTCAATAAGGTTCAGAATAAATTCAGAAACTTCTTAGATTTCTTGACTAAATTTCTATATGCCATGGATGACCGTTATTCTGGAGATTCACAAGGAAATTTTGAAATTACAGGAAGTGCAACTTTTTTCGGCAGTCCTTATACCCATGCCCATACTCTTTATAGAATCGAGTTTTAGTCTGCCCCTCAAATTTAAAAGCTGTTTTGGAACAGTGCGAACAAATTATTTCTAGGGATAGGTTTTGATTGGCAATTCCAGCACATGTGCAAATTTACTATTACCTACCGATCAAAAAATGTAACGTTTTTTTTAGGATTAGCTCAATGTAAAAATTAAGATACCTATTGTCTACAAAGATGGTAATTGTAAACTTTATGATTGTGTCACTATACAGTTTAAAAAGAAAAACAGTTGTGGTCTACACCATGAAACCACATTACTGGTTGTAAATGGAAACCACATCATTACAATAAGAGGATGGGCTTTACAAGACTATAGGCCTGACGGCTTTTCTTTTAATTTTCTGTGGCCTTCAAGATTTCTTAAGTATTTCGTTTGTGACACCTGACCTCTAAAGTTCGAAACTATTTACTGTATTTATTTCCAGTTTTGTTCAAAAATCGTTGTTCTCCTTTTTAATTTGGTTTACAAATTAAACCTACTTTTATACACTGGCAGAAAAAATTGCTGTAGAAACCATAATTCTGTAGCCGTTACCCTCCAAAACTGTTAAAATACGGACAACAGTCTCTTGGGTTGCGGCTACCCTACGAATATTGTTAAAGGTACATGGTAACGCCAACAGAGCATATTGTAAAAGGTTAATGCGTCACAAATCAGTGACATCATTACTTTCTACATAATAGAATGTTGCGATTACAACCGAGTAGTTTTCTAAATACAATCCAGTGTGGTGTTCCATGCAATACTGCCACTACAGAGCAGATTGTGCACCCAGCAGTGACATATTGTCGTGGTAACAATATGTTCTGTTGGCTTCACTGAGTAGCTTGGTAGCCCCAGAAATAGTGTATGGTAATCCTAATAATATGCTCTGTTGCCTTTACTAAGCAGCATGGTGGCCCCAGCAGAAGTGTTTGGTAATCCTAACCACCTGCTCTGTTGCCTTTACTAAGAAGTATGGTGGCCCCAGCAGAAGTGTATGGTAATCCTAACCACCTGCTCTGTTGCCGTTACTGAGCAGAAGGTGGCCCCAGCAAAAAATGTATGGTAATCCTTACTACCTGCTCTGTTGCCTTTACTGAGCAGCATGGTGGCCCCAGCAGAAGTGTTTGGTAATCCTAACCACCTGCTCTGTTGCCTTTACTAAGCAGTATGGTGGCCCCAGCAGAAGTGTATGGTAATCCTAACCACCTGCTCTGTTGCCGTTACTGAGCAGAAGGTGGCCCCAGCAAAAAATGTATGGTAATCCTTACTACCTGCTCTGTTGCCTTTACTGAGCAGCATGGTGGCCCCAGCAGAAGTGTTTGGTAATCCTAACCACCTGCTCTGTTGCCTTTACTAAGCAGTATGGTGGCCCCAGCAGAAGTGTATGGTAATCCTAACCACCTGCTCTGTTGCCTTTACTAAGCAGTATGGTGGCCCCAGCAGAAGTGTATGGTAATCCTAACCACCTGCTCTGTTGCCTTTACTAAGCAGTATGGTGGCCCCAGCAAAAGTGTATGGTAATCCTAACCACCTGCTCTGTTGCCTTTACTAAGCAGTATGGTGGCCCCAGCAAAAGTGTATGGTAATCCTAACTACCTGCTCTGTTGCCTTTACTAAGCAGCAAGGTGGCCCCAGCAAAAGTGTATGGTAATCCTAACTACCTGCTCTGTTGCCTTTACTAAGCAGCAAGGTGGCCCCAGCAAAAGTGTATGGTAATCCTAACTACCTGCTCTGTTGCCTTTACTAAGCAGCAAGGTGGCCCCAGCAAAAGTGTATGGTAATCCTAACTACCTGCTCTGTTGCCTTTACTAAGCAGCATGGTGGCCCCAGCAAAAGTGTATGGTAATCCTAACTACCTGCTCTGTTGCCTTTACTAAGCAGCAAGGTGGCCCCAGCAAAAGTGTATGGTAATCCTAACTACCTGCTCTGTTGCCTTTACTAAGCAGTATGGTGGCCCCAGCAAAAGTGTATGGTAATCCTAACTACCTGCTCTGTTGCCTTTACTAAGCAGCAAGGTGGCCCCAGCAAAAGTGTTTGGTAATCCTAACCACCTGCTCTGTTGCCTTTACTAAGCAGTATGGTGGCCCCAGCAAAAGTGTTTGGTAATCCTAACCACCTGCTCTGTTGCCTTTACTAAGCAGTATGGTGGCCCCAGCAAAAGTGTATGGTAATCCTAACTACCTGCTCTGTTGCCTTTACTAAGCAGCAAGGTGGCCCCAGCAAAAGTGTTTGGTAATCCTAACCACCTGCTCTGTTGCCTTTACTAAGCAGTATGGTGGCCCCAGCAAAAGTGTTTGGTAATCCTAACCACCTGCTCTGTTGCCTTTACTAAGCAGTATGGTGGCCCCAGCAAAAGTGTATGGTAATCCTAACTACCTGCTCTGTTGCCTTTACTAAGCAGCAAGGTGGCCCCAGCAAAAGTGTTTGGTAATCCTAACCACCTGCTCTGTTGCCTTTACTAAGCAGTATGGTGGCCCCAGCAAAAGTGTTTGGTAATCCTAACCACCTGCTCTGTTGCCTTTACTAAGCAGTATGGTGGCCCCAGCAAAAGTGTATGGTAATCCTAACTACCTGCTCTGTTGCCTTTACTAAGCAGCAAGGTGGCCCCAGCAAAAGTGTTTGGTAATCCTAACCACCTGCTCTGTTGCCTTTACTAAGCAGTATGGTGGCCCCAGCAAAAGTGTTTGGTAATCCTAACCACCTGCTCTGTTGCCTTTACTAAGCAGTATGGTGGCCTCAGCAGAAGTGTATGGTAATCCTAACCACCTGCTCTGTTGCCTTTACTAAGCAGTATGGTGGCCCCAGCAGAAGTGTATGGTAATCCTAACTACCTGCTCTGTTGTCTTTACTAAGCAGCAAGGTGGCCCCAGCAAAAGTGTATGGTAATCCTTACTACCTGCTCTGTTGGCTTTACTAAGCAGTATGGTGGCCCCAGCAGAAGTGTATGGTAATCCTAACTACCTGCTCTGTTGCCTTTACTAAGCAGCAAGGTGGCCCCAGCAAAAGTGTATGGTAATCCTAACTACCTGCTCTGTTGCCTTTACTAAGCAGCAAGGTGGCCCCAGCAAAAGTGTATGGTAATCCTAACTACCTGCTCTGTTGCCTTTACTAAGCAGCAAGGTGGCCCCAGCAAAAGTGTATGGTAATCCTAACTACCTGCTCTGTTGCCTTTACTAAGCAGCAAGGTGGCCCCAGCAAAAGTGTATGGTAATCCTAACTACCTGCTCTGTTGCCTTTACTAAGCAGTATGGTGGCCCCAGCAGAAGTGTATGGTAATCCTAACTACCTGCTCTGTTGCCTTTACTAAGCAGCAAGGTGGCCCCAGCAAAAGTGTTTGGTAATCCTAACCACCTGCTCTGTTGCCTTTACTAAGCAGTATGGTGGCCCCAGCAAAAGTGTATGGTAATCCTAACTACCTGCTCTGTTGCCTTTACTAAGCAGCAAGGTGGCCCCAGCAAAAGTGTTTGGTAATCCTAACCACCTGCTCTGTTGCCTTTACTAAGCAGTATGGTGGCCCCAGCAAAAGTGTATGGTAATCCTAACTACCTGCTCTGTTGCCTTTACTAAGCAGCAAGGTGGCCCCAGCAAAAGTGTTTGGTAATCCTAACCACCTGCTCTGTTGCCTTTACTAAGCAGCAAGGTGGCCCCAGCAAAAGTGTATGATAATCCTAACTACCTGCTCTGTTGCCTTTACTAAGCAGCAAGGTGGCCCCAGCAAAAGTGTTTGGTAATCCTAACCACCTGCTCTGTTGCCTTTACTAAGCAGTATGGTGGCCCCAGCAAAAGTGTATGGTAATCCTAACTACCTGCTCTGTTGCCTTTACTAAGCAGCAAGGTGGCCCCAGCAAAAGTGTTTGGTAATCCTAACCACCTGCTCTGTTGCCTTTACTAAGCAGTATGGTGGCCCCAGCAAAAGTGTATGGTAATCCTAACTACCTGCTCTGTTGCCTTTACTAAGCAGCAAGGTGGCCCCAGCAAAAGTGTTTGGTAATCCTAACCACCTGCTCTGTTGCCTTTACTAAGCAGTATGGTGGCCCCAGCAAAAGTGTATGGTAATCCTAACTACCTGCTCTGTTGCCTTTACTAAGCAGCAAGGTGGCCCCAGCAAAAGTGTTTGGTAATCCTAACCACCTGCTCTGTTGCCTTTACTAAGCAGTATGGTGGCCCCAGCAAAAGTGTATGGTAATCCTAACTACCTGCTCTGTTGCCTTTACTAAGCAGCAAGGTGGCCCCAGCAAAAGTGTTTGGTAATCCTAACCACCTGCTCTGTTGCCTTTACTAAGCAGTATGGTGGCCCCAGCAAAAGTGTATGGTAATCCTAACTACCTGCTCTGTTGCCTTTACTAAGCAGCAAGGTGGCCCCAGCAAAAGTGTTTGGTAATCCTAACCACCTGCTCTGTTGCCTTTACTAAGCAGTATGGTGGCCCCAGCAAAAGTGTATGGTAATCCTAACTACCTGCTCTGTTGCCTTTACTAAGCAGCAAGGTGGCCCCAGCAAAAGTGTTTGGTAATCCTAACCACCTGCTCTGTTGCCTTTACTAAGCAGTATGGTGGCCCCAGCAAAAGTGTATGGTAATCCTAACTACCTGCTCTGTTGCCTTTACTAAGCAGCAAGGTGGCCCCAGCAAAAGTGTTTGGTAATCCTAACCACCTGCTCTGTTGCCTTTACTAAGCAGAATGGTGGCCCCAGCAAAAGTGTTTGGTAATCCTAACCACCTGCTCTGTTGCCTTTACTAAGCAGTATGGTGGCCCCAGCAAAAGTGTTTGGTAATCCTAACTATCTGCTCTGTTGCCTTTACTGAGCAGCATGGTAGCTCTAGTTACCTTGTGTTGTCTATGGTAATTCCCTCGACGGGTCATAGGATGCGCTGCTATTTGTACTAATTTTTCACTACTTGAAAAATTCTGTGTGGAAGCAGGCAGTCTCGAACTGCTGGACATTGTGAAGATAGACAGACACATTATACCGCTCGAGTATTATATCAATTATAAGGTTAGGGTTTCTAAATGTATCTGTCTTACTTTGTTTAATTTTATTTAAAGCATGTCATGTAACGCATCTGCAGACGAATGGCATATGAGTTAGCTTATTTATTTAAGAAAATATTATTTCCTTTAAGTTTTATATATATATATATGTGTGTCTGTATCATATAACATCGGGTGTCATCTCATATATAATGTTGTTACGTGTAACGTTTGTGTAAACTGATTTTCCTTTCACATAAGATAATTTGTAGTATCAATAACAATTTGGTGTTAGTTATTTTATGTCCTCTTTGTGTAAGTGATATATGTCTTGTAAAAACAAATAGCTCATTCCAGCAGTCTTATTGCTATTATTGCATTTAATGCCTATCATCGCAGGTTCACATCACCATCACAGATTGTCAACAGCCTCCACTAAATAAATATTTATCTTCTGTATTGTAAATTCGACTAGTTCTATTATCTTAAAAATAATTATAGGGCGCCTTTAACAGTCCGCGACGCTGTTGTAATTACCATACTTGTTTATTAACGCTACAGTACTAGATCTGCAATCTTAACAAAATCAGACGGTTCCTCTAACAGTCCACGGTACTGTTGTAGCTGCCATACTGTTTCTGTAAACTTTTGAGAAAAAAAAACGAGGTGATTTGTACAGAACATTCTCTTGCAGTTACCAAGCAGCACTGTTGGGTATAAAATATCTTGTTATGTTACTGTAACAATGCTGTAAGATTGTGTTCACAACTAACTGTATAGTTCTTACTACAAAAAACACTGTTCCTGCTACAGAAAAGATGGTTCCCACAACATAATAACTTCTAACAATATTTTGATTGTTCTGCTAACAATTTGGATAGTAACAGAAAATTCTGTTGTAGGTACTAAAGTTCAGTTGTCGCTACCATAAAATGTTATTAGAGAATTGTTCTGTTAAATTCTCTCTGCTGATTTCTTTCAGTGTAGGGGAAGATATATTTGCCCTACTTTGGTCACAAGAGTCTTTTAATCTAACATGTATTCAGTATTGTTTATTATTGGGTTCCAATTCAATGTTAATGCAGCCAAGATTAATCAGTTGTTCTGTATAATTCCTTTTATATTTTTACTGTTCTTAGTGCTGGGACAAGATTGTTACAGACAATGATTTGTAATTCAACTATCGGTGAGTGTCAGTAAATGTGACATTTCTTAATCCTGCCTTTATTGATTCTTTGTATTATTACTTTTACTCCACATCACTTTTATCTTAATACTCGTATTTGACTGGCTGACACCCTTGGGATTCCTTCCTGTTAAAATTATAAAGCAATCTGTCGGCCTCCACAATCCCTTGGTCCCTCTCTTCATAAGTATGCGTCAATATAATTTGGCAGTCCTCTGAATGTATCGAACTACACTAACACATGTATAATAAGTGTGTTTTGTGCAGCATTTAACTTGAAGTATGACGTGATATACAGGTCAAGTCAAACACTTTAGAGAACCCTGGTACACAAGGGTACAATATAATGTTGTTATTCGGGGACAGATAGTCTGTGTGAAGTACCGGAAGAGCTTGAGTAGTATTGGTCGCAGCCTACAGTTTTTTGCCACGTCTTTATTTTATTTGCCCCATGTATTTCGAGAAGACCATGCACCAGCCCTGCCTTTGAAGTAAGCTGTTATTGTCCGTGCTATGCAGAATATGTGGTTATGTTGCACTGAAGAAGCGAAACGCGAATGAAATGCAGATCGGGTTTAAACTACGAATGACTGATGAATATTAACGAGTTCGTCTGTCAACCTATTGGAACCTGAGTAAGAAGAGCTAAACCTGCCTAAGCGATGCTTTTTTTCTTCCTACCCACACTCGCTAACATGCTGACGGTTTACTGACAGTTATCCTGGTCTGACGCGAACTGATGAACTGAAACAGAAAGAAAAAAAAAAGGGCACTCCACCAATTACTTACAAAGCGACTGTGCTCATACGTAAAACACTTAGACACTTAAATTGGAATGTTCACGAACTGTGGATCATTTTATGATTTTTCTTGTATCCGGTTGTCGAAATAGTCTTCAACGTTAATCCTATACCAGGAGGTGCTGTAGATTAATTTGTTGCATTGAACTTCTGTTACGATAGTGTCACGAGGCCAAAATGGGCAAGAGGCTGATTATGCTGTCATGCGAGCTCGTGGTGACAGCCGAGGAGAATCCTCGTGATATGATGTTAAATAGGGAAGAGGTCGCTGCCACCACAGTAGTTTTGAAGGGGTATACCAAAACCCAATCCGCTAATGTGTGGATATTGTTGTACTCTGTCAGAGGTAAGCCGTTCAGGCTATATCTTCGGAAGGGTTGGGGTCGCGAGGAGATACAACCCGCTACAGGGCTGTCATGGGTGACAAGGCTACAAAGGATTGAGTTACTTGCTTACACATAGACGAGATCATAAGAAGAAAATTAATTACGATTTTCCGTAAGGGCAGGTTCGTACCAAGGAAATTGTTATGTTACTTACAGTCACTTTCAACTGCAGACTCGACGGTTTCTTAAAATGACAAAGCTTCACTAAACACGTCCAAACGTGCACTAACACAATTACAACTGATAAGGCTCATAATAACTGTAACGTTCTCTGAAAGATAAAGGAATATCCGACTCATACTCAGTCAACCAGACCTAATGTTTTCAACTTACATAATAGAAAGACACAAACGTGCAACCCTGAGATAAAGTTATCCCATGGAATGTGGCCGCAAACAATTACAACACTTGTACCAGCGGAACATCGTATGGTTATCTTGGAGGATAAGGTAGATGGGGGCCACGAAGATGCAACACATTGGACACCTCGCCAAGGTGACTAAGGGGGGGGGGGAGGAGGAACCATTCCTTTTCCTTGAAAAGTATACTTACTCTTCTTGTCGAACAAGGAATACGCCTTACACCTAAAGTCACATTAATAAATAATACTGATAATAATAAAAATTGCTTTATGGTAAACATGTGTGTACTTTAATCTTACTTAGTTGATTCCAGGATTTATTAAACATGATTCAAGATTTGATACACCAGATTTTATTCAATGATAATGACGACAAGAAATTGCAATACATCGCTCACACACAGTACCAGAGCTTGCCTGAAATAATGTATAATCTTCCAAATTGAATAAGGGGAACCCACGCTAATACGGTACTAATATAAATTCCATTCAAGTATACAATTCTCTATACAAGTTTAGCTTACCCTATTTTTTGTGCCAACATACATTCTTCCAGAAATTACAGAATAATTCACACAAGAAACTCATCTTATGAATATTTAAGTGAGTTTGAACGTGGTGTTATAGTCGGCGCACGAGAGATGGGACATAGCATCTCTGAGGTAGCGATAACATTTGGATTTTCGCGTACGACCATTTCACGAGTGTACCGTGAATATCGGGAATCCGGTAAAACATCAAATCTTCGACATCGCTGCGGCTGGAAAAAGGTCGTGAATGAACGGGACAAACGACGACTGACGAGAATCATTAAGCGTGACAGACGTGCAACCCTTTCTCAAATTGGCGCAGATTTCAATGCCTCCTGCATACCTTCAGACATTAGTCGAGTCCATGCCACGTCGTCTTGCGGCACTTCTGCGTGCTCGTGGGGGCCCTACACGATATTAGGCAGGTACACCAGTTTTTTTGGCTCTTCAGTGTATATATAAAATCGGTGCAAAAATGTTTTAAGTTTTCCTGTCGCAACAAGGGTTAAATATTTTATTCGTGAAAGGATGTTTACACTCGCATTTGCAGATGTGAGTGGGTCGAATATTCTGTTAGATTATTTCCCTCCAAATGGTTAAACATTAATAGACCACTGTCTACATGGGCGTGGAAATATTTCTAAATATATTGTCGCGTGCCGGTTTACGGATTATAGCACGATATTGGCTCACATCCATCACCCCCTCACACCACCCCCGCCTCGCGCACTTCGCTAGGCGCCTTCCAGGCGGCACGTGGAACCACAGGCAGGTGGAAAATTTCGGGACACGTGGAACTGAAGCGAAGGCTTCCCCCCCCACACCCCCTTCATCTTCGTATGTCTCTAGCCGCCGGGAGATCTGTTGAGAGTGCAGGGCTTTCTTGAGTCATCAGCAAATAATCCGGTGTAGTTCGCCTGAACGCAGTAAATACGCACC